>JAKUCV010007020.1:0-12933 GCA_028386065.3 Turnera subulata | reverse complement strand
TTATATTTAGGGTATTGATATTTTACTGATTTAATATAAGACTTATTCAATATTTAAGGCTAAAGTTACTAAAATTATCCAAAAATATTTCTATAAATGCTTTAAAATATTATTATATTATGATTCTACAATTTATAATTTTCTTTAATATATGAGAAAATCTAATTATATACCTATTTGCTCAAAAAATACGCAAAATAAAAAAATTTTAAACTAATTTTTAGGCTTGTTAGACTTAATAGGTAACCCGCGGGTCAACCCGAACCCGACACGATAAAAAACGGGTTGGACACGACACGACACGATTATTAAATGGGTCGGGTCGGGTTGAAGATTTGAAACCCGATTACCTGTTCAACCCGACACGAACCCGACACGACAACACGAATTGCCAGGTCTACCCCAGGTTGCCCGTCACTGTTCACCTCGAGCCGTTTCCCGCCGAGTCACGACGCACCGCCACCAGCCTCGCCTTCGCCTCACCGTCGCCGACCTGACGCCGCCTTCCCAGAGTTCTTCTGCCGCAGGACGCTCCTGCACGAGCCGTTGACCCGGTGGAGAACCCGCGGATCTAGCTTTCCCGAGCCTGCCGCCTTCTGCCGTCACCGCCGCGCCCTCCCTGCTGCCTTTCCAGAGTCGCCTCAGCCTCGCCGGCCCCGCGCTCTCTTCCTCGCGCCTGTGCTGCCGCCGTTCGCCGCTGCAGGTGAGCAACCCGAGTCTTCTGGGCGGGTCGCGCCCCATGGGTGCTGGGTTGCCGGTTGGATTTGTTTTATTTTTTCTTAAATATATATATATATATAATCTGTTTATATAATTATTTTGGTATTTAATTTTCAAAAAAAATTATATAATTATTTTTAGAAAAGTATGTTCAATTTAATTCTGGTATTTTGAGAAAAATATAAGTGTATAAACTTTGTTAAATAATTAAGTTTTGTTTGTAAATTATTATTATGGTTAGTTTGAAAAATATAAATATGCCTTGAAAATATTTCTGGAAATTTTAATTATATGTTATTAATTCTCTGGAATACAATAAGTATATGTTATTATTCTTGGAAAATATATATAGGTATATTTCTGAAATATACATGATTATGTTGAATTATAATTGTTGGAAAGTATTTTGTCTTAGAAAATAAAAATGTATATATATATATTAAATTGTATCTAATTTTCAGAGAAGGTTTTTATGATTATATATATTCTGGGAAATAACATATAGCATATGATTAATATATATATATTTTTTGTAAATGACAATATTTGATAATTATATTATGATAAATAGTTTTATTAAAAAAATGTAATATTTTAGAAAATATAAATATACATATGTTATCTTTTTCAGAAAATTATGGTGAATATATTTTGGGAAGTATAATTAATTTATGAAAATCTTTTTAAAAGTTTTAATTAAAGTATGGTACCGAAATTATATTCTGATATACATACGGTATAATATTTTCGGTAAAAGATGAAAATAAAGGATATATAATCGGGATGGGATTATTCCGTAGTTTGGGCATCATAGCATACCGATTATGTGCATTTATGTGTATATATGGTTTTGTTGTATAGGTTTGGATATCGGGCAGTTTCCCGAGGAGCCGGCGTCGGACCGGTCATTGTTTCCGGAGTTGAGTAATCGGCCAAGGTGGGGATGGATTTCCTTCAATATGTGCCTATATTACTCGGTTATTGTGCTTGATGTTTGTTGCATTGTTGTTGGATGCATTTTTTGTGATTGTGGTCGGGATGTTTATCCCATGTTGGTTTTTGGGATGTTTATCCCCGTGCTTTGAATTTTGGATGTTTATCCTTGAGTATTTTTGGTATAGAGTATAATGGTTAAATAATAAATTGTGACAAGGATGTCGATCCTTGGTATTTTGGATGGGATGCCTATCCCGGTATTTTGGTTAGGGATGTCGATCCCTACGATTTGATTTTAATGACGGTAACATAATTGTCACGTGGTAAGTAGAGGTACGACCGGATGGTTTGAGACTGTTTTGTGGTGGCCATGATCTGGATTACTTGTGATGGGCATGTTGATGCCGGTTTGATTGGGATGTTTATCCCTGAGTTTGATATTGGGATGTTGATCCCGGGTTCTTTTTGATCTGGCACCAGAAACAGGTTGATAACTTGGTACGACCCTAGCTTATCCGTGACGGGGCCCGGAAAAGATAAAATTGGAAAATTGGATTTTTGTTTTAGTCTTTTCGGTCTTGGACCGGATTTGGGTCGAGTCTTTTGGTTTGGCTGTTGTGCCTGTTTTTTTTGGACTTGAGTAATTTTAGTGTTCATATTGATGGTCTATCTTTCGTCGGTGAGCACTTCGGACTCACCCCTCACCTGCGGGCTTTCATCCCGTAGGATGAGTTATTTGTTGTACAGGTTTGGTGCATTCCAGACAGACTGCGGCGTTATCCTTTGGACAGGGCTCGGATCCATAGTTTGCATCAGTGTCGCATACAGTGTTTGGTTAGTTATTAAGTCTTCCGCTGTGTATTTTATTGATATTATTGGGCCATTGGGCCGGTTGAGTTACTATTGTTGTTTTTATTATGGGCTGTTGAGTCCGGATATCTGTTGTATACACTGTATGCTGGGCTTTGTTGGGTTGGGTTGTTACAGTTCCGGCACGTGTTTACTGTGTACGGTAAATACGGGTCGGGGCGTTTCATTAACTAATCAATCATATTAACTTATATCATATAAAATTAAAATATTTTATTAATGATAGAATGATAAAAATATTTTTTAAAAGATGATAGAGTTATTATATTCAGTAAAAAATAAAAATAAATCATTATTCCAACTTTCAGATTTTAAAATAAAAATTGAAATAAAATTGAACAAAGTAATAATCTTAGTTTGTTGGTTATGTCCTAGTTAAGTTACTATATAATAGCAGAGCCTCAGCTCAAGTGGCTCTGAAATTTCGACATTTGGCATTTACAATTTCGGCATTTAGCATCATATAGAGGTGACACGTGGCATATAGAAGATTAAAAAAATAATAAATAAAAATATATTTTTCCCAAATTACATTTTTTAATATGAAAATTAATATTTATTTGCAAGGAGCTCAAGGAAACTTTAAAAAGAGAAAATTAAAACAGAAGTAAAAATATATTTTTCCGTTATCTCCATGTTGCAAAAATTAATAGTCATTAATTTAGTCTAAAGAAAAATCATATTAAGGTAACTTTCCCGCATAAATTTGATGACCTTAATTTTGCCACATTGATTTGTCATTGGGGCATCCGTTTAAACTTTAATGTTCAGAGTCCATATATATATAGTTTTTTTTTTCGAAAAAACTCACGAGCAAAATTAGGTGATGTAGATAGTCAAATTTTAATTAGTAAGGAAATATATTTTTTTTATTAGGCACATCCTCCAAATAAATAGTAGTATTAATTACAGTGTTATTTAGGGATTTATTCATATTATTTAAAGAATTACAAGCTAGGTATGATGTGATTGAATTATCTTTACTACACAATCGTGAGCCTGTTGCAATATATTTATAGTGTAGAGTACAAGTGTTGATGATACTACACAAGAAGACTTTGAACAGAACTATACAATCGTGTACAACAAGTAGTGAAACTCTAAGTCTTAGGTGGAGACATATCAGATGCTATTGTTTCCTGATGGACCCTATCAGTTGCTGATGTCTTGGTACAGGATGTATCTTGTGCTGATGTCTTGGTACAAGATGTATCTTGTGCTAACACTCTCCCGCAAACTGAACCGGGAGTAGAACTGAGGTTAAGTTTGGTGCGAAGAGAAGAGAAACGGTGAGCTGCTAACGGCTTAGTCAAAATATCCGCCAACTGGTCTGCACTGTGTAGAAACTTGACTTGCAATTGCTTGTTGGCAATCTGATCCCGCACAAAGTGGTAGTCCAAATCAACATGCTTTGTGCGTGTATGCTGGACGGGATTGTGGCTGAGGTACATGGCACCGATATTGTCACACCAAAGAACCGGTGTGGTATGCAGGATTCCTAACTCACCAAGCAGAGACTGAATCCAAAGAAGCTCAGCACTACCGTCTGCCAGAGCTTTGTATTCAGCCACAGTGGATGACCGAGCAACTGTGCGTTGTTTTCTCGAAGCCTAGGAGATCAGATTCTTGCCTAGAAAAACAAGGTACCCAACTGTGGACTTGCGGTCATCAATATTTCCTCCCTAGTCAGCATCGGTGTATACAGAAAGAGAGGAGCTGGAGGTGCGATGCAGCTGCAGTCCATGATGCATTGTGTGCTTCAGATAACGCAGTATGCGTTTAACCGCCGTGTAGTGTTCGTCAGTTGGATTCTGCATGTATTGGCTGACCTTTCCAACTGCAAACATTATATCTGGGCGTGTAATACCCAAGTACTGGAGGGAACCAACAATATGACGGTATAGAGTAGGGTTTGAAAATGGGTTGCCTCCTGCCTTCTGCAACTTTACGGACGTGGAAGCAAGTGTGTGAAGAGGTTTGGAATCAGTCATCCCAGAATGCCTCAACAATTCTTGAATATATTTTGTTTGTGTGAGCAGTATGCCTGTAGCATTGTAATATACCTGAACTCCAAGGAAATAATTTACTGCTCCCAGATTCCTGATAGAAAACTCATTTCCCAAATTTTCAAGTAAATCATTCACAAAGGTTTTGTGACTACCTGTGAGCAATATATTGTCAACATACACCAGTACATAAGTAATAATGTTGCCATGGTGATAAACCAAAAGTGATGGGTCTGCTCGTGAAACAACAAACCCGAGACCAAGAAGATAATCACTCAACCTTTGGTACCATGCGCGAGGAGCCTGCTTGAGCCCATACGGAGATCGTTGCAATTTGCAGACATACTTTGGTTTGTCCTTGGCAAAAAATCCTTGAGGCTGAAGCATGTAGACATCTTCAGCAAGGTTTCCATGCAAAAATGCATTTCGGACATCCAATTGATGAACCGGCCGATGTTTCGTTAGAGCATAGCTTAGGACCACCCGAATCGTGGTTGGTTTAACCACTGGACTGAAAACTTCCTTGTAATCAACCCCTTCACGTTGAAGATAACATTTGGCCACAAGACGGGCCTTATACCGTTCAAGTTCACCATCTGCTCTAGTTTTGATCCGGTAGACCCTTTTATTGCCGACTACATTCATAGAGGGATGGTAGGGAACCAGCCGCCATGTGTTGTTTCGGATCAAGGCATTAATTTCATCCTCCATAGCCACACGCCATTCTTTGTATTTGGATGCTTCCATGTAGCTGGTTGGCTCATGTTTCTGTTTGTCCTGCATTTGAACAATATAGTTTGAAGGAGAATATCTAGTGACTGGTTTTGGATGTGAATGAAGAGTCATTCTTGGTGGTGGAGAAGGACTAGAACTGGAAGACGAAGGAGAAGAAGAAGATGACAAGGGTTCATTATCAGAGAGATTTAATCCTGCCACCGGAGAGTCAAGTTGTCTGCGAAAAATAATAGTGGAAGTGTTTTGAGGAAGAGAAGGTGGACTGGGAGTGAGTGAATGAGATGGAGAAGATTGAGTATGAATAGTTGTCTGTGGAGATGAAGGCTTATGCGATGTAGTAGATAAGGTAGAAGAACCAGGATCAGCATAAGTAGTGGGGGAGGATGTGGAAACTACCTTTGTATCCGAGAAGAAAATGGAGGGTGGCACCGAGACCCATTGCGTGGTGGTGTTGGTTTGTTCATGTGCAGGTGGTGCTATTGTAGAAAAAGGATAAACATGCTCATAAAATCTAACATGTCGGGTAATATATAGATGTTTGGTTTTGTAATCTAGACACCTATAACCTTGATGATGTGTGCTATACCCTAAGAAAATGCATGGAGTATATCGATATGTAAATTTGTGTTTATTATAATCTCTTAAATGAGGATAACATAGACTTCCAAACACTCGCAAAAAGGTGTAATCAGGATCACGTTTGAATAACTGTGAATATGGACTCTTATTACCCAATATTTTTGTAGGCATGCGATTAATTAAAAAACAGCTGTGTCAAACCCATAATGCAGTAATGAAAGGGGACTTGTGCTTGTGCCATTAGTGTGAGACCTGTCTCTACAATGTGCCTATGACGCCTCTCAATGGAGCCATTTTGTTCATGGGTATGGGGACTCATAACTCGGTGTTTGATGCCACAATGCTCAAAATATGTATGAAGTTTTCTATATTCCCCACCCCAGTCTGTTTGTATTATTTTAATGCGAGTGTCGAACTGGTTTTCAACTTGCAATTTGAATTTCTTAAAGACATCATACACATCCGATTTTCTTTTGATTGAAAAATACCATAAGAATTTACTATAATCATCCAAAAAAGTAACATAATATTTGCTGCCATCAGCACTTAAATAAGGGGAAGGCCCCCAAACGTCACTAAACAGCAATTCTAAAGAAGAAGATGCACGATGCAGGCTAGAAGCTAAATGTAAACGTGTGGATTTGCCTAAGGGGCATGCAAGACATGAAGAAACTGAACTACATGATGCAACAGGTAGACTAAAAGTCTTTATTATGTGATGCTGAATCTGAGAGTGCGGATGTCCTAATCTTCGGTGCCAAACATCTTCTCCAACCCGGACGATAGATAGTGCTTGTGGAGTGGTGGTTGTGGAAGTGGGAGAGAAGACATACAGACCACCTCTACTCCGGCCTGTAAGCAGTGTGGTCTTGTTGACCTGATCCTTGACAAAGAAACAATCAGGATGGAACTCAAAAAAGACTTGATTATCACGTGTAAGTTACTGGACAGAGAGCAAGGATTTAGTGATAGTAGGGACATGTAAGGCTTGTTTAATCAATAAAGGACGAGTAGTAGTGGAAAGAAAAGAATTTCCAGTACCAGAAACATACAGTTCATGGCCATTTCCAACTTGCACCGAATCATTACCAGAATACTCAGAGTAGTTGTGAAGACTATGGTGATCCGGTGTCACATGGTGACTCGCACCTGTATCCGGGAACCATTGATTGGAAGAGTATGGATGTTGAGAAATAGTGTTTACCATGGAGGCATTAGAAGGAACCCGTTGATAACATGTGTGGGCAGTATGCCTAAATTTAGTGCATAATTGGCACCAGGGATGATTGTTGTCATTGTTGCGTGGCCTTGAATCATACTGAGATCGGAAAGAGCCTCTGTTATTTCGCCCCCGTCCTCGTCTGCCGCCTCGACCACCCCTGAAATTGGATGGGTTCGGATTACGCTGAGCCATATTAGCAGTTGGGGTGACAGTAAGAGCCAAATCCTTGACTGGTTCGGATGATGGATTGGGTTCAAGAGAGAGAGCATTCATGGGGTCATGGTGAAGAAACTCATAATTCATGAGGACACCTTTAAGTTTTGAAAAAGAAAATGGCTCTGATCGTGCTGTGACAGTGGTTGCAAAGGTCTTGATGTCAGGCTGGAGACCACGGACGACATTGATCTGAAAATCCATGGGAGAAAGAGCTTGTCCACTGGCGGTAAGCTCATCAGAGAACCTTTTGGCTCGGTTCAAATAGTAGAGACCAAACTCATCAGGTCCCTGTGTGGTTTGCTGCAAGGCTGTATGAATGGCCATACGCCGTGTCTGATTCGGCGATGCAAGTGAGGACTCCAAGGCATCCCAGGCCTCCTAGGAGGTACGCTTTCCAACAACATTAGGAAAGACTTCTACAGTGAGGGAAGAATTTATTATACTAAGGATCGCTTGATCCTGTTGAACCCACTGATGAAAAGCCGGATTCTCCTTAGGAGCACCACCATCCGGACCTGCAATAATAAAGGGTGGACATGGAGATCGTCCAGTAACATAACCAAGGACACCTTGGCCAGCAAGATAGGGTTCAATCTGAGCCCTCCAGAAGACATAATTGCTATGGCTGAGTTTGATCGACACAAAATTGTGCGAGTTTTGGAGTGGCTGAAAAGTTGCTGCAGATGCAGCAGCAGCATGTGTAGCGGGAAGATATCCAGTGGTGTTACTGGTAGATGAGCCAGTGGAGGAAGAATTCGGACATGCTTGAAAAGGAAAAAGAAGAGAAGCAAGAAGTGTTTATGCGGTTAAGCTGTATGCTCCGCTACCATAAAGAATTACAAGCTAGGTATGATGTGATTGAATTATCTTGACTACACAATCGTGAGCCTGTTGCAATATATTTATAGTGCAGAGTACAAGTGTTGATGATACTACACAAGAAGACTTTGAACAGAACTATACAATCGTGTACAACAAGTAGTGAAACACTAAGTCTTAGGTGGAGACATATTAGATGCTATTGTTTCGTGATGGACCTTATCAGTTGCTGATGTCATGGTACAGGATGTATCTTGTGCTAATGTCTTGGTACAAGATGTATCTTGTGCTAACATTATTTAATACTTAGCTTTCAAAATATGGTAATATAATTAATGGCAAAAAAACATACTAATCGGAATATACGGTTACTAGGAAACGTTTAAGTAACTTAAATTGATGGAGGTTCTTTTCAGATGTAGACAATTTCTTCTCTTTATTTTTCTTATCAGCTTTCTTCCCTCTTTCTTTCCTTATTTTATTTCATTTTCAGTTGATTATTTACAAGGAAAAAAAAAAGGAATGAAGCAGCACTCTACTCTTAAGGTAAGATTTTCTCGGTAATATGTTTTATTATCTTCTTTCTTACTTTTAGATGGCATAGTGGGTTGTTTCTGATCTGATTTTTGTGATGATCGGTGCTAATATGATCTGGTGTTTGTGAATATTGTTCAAAGGTACATGGTGAGATGGGTTCGGAATTTGGGATCTTATATCACAATATCAGCTCAAGTTTCACTTTGGTCCGAGTTATTATGCTAATAAATGTGAAGAGCATGACTGGAGTTTAGATCTTTATTCTTTACTTCACATGATGACCTGAAGATTTATTTTATTGTTGATAGATTTTGATTTTGTCATCTGTTATTTTTTTCTTTTTGCCTCTCTCCTTATTTCATTTCATTTTGGATTGGTTATTTACAAGCAAAAAGAGGACATGTGTATAATTCATTTTTAACTATTACTGTCATGTCAAAATATATTGTGAAACACCCTGACCCGTATTTACCAGTCTCAGTAAACACGTGCCGAAACTGTACAACAGTAAATACAACACGAAACACAGCCCAAAGATAATATCAATGAATATATCAAAGAAACCGGCCCAACGGCCCAATGTCACGTCATAAACATAAAAAATCTAGCCCATCGGCCCAACATCAAAACATGTCACCCAAACCCGGGGACCCAAAATATAGCACAGCGGAAGCAATTTAATCTCAATATCATCATATGCAAAACCTGATGCAAACTAATGGATCTGAGTCCTGTCCGAAGGATAACGCCGCAGTCTGCCTGGAATGCATCATACCTGAACCACAAATAACTCAACCTACAGGATGAAAGCCCGCAGGTGAGGGGTGAGTTCGAAGTGCTCACCAACCAAGGATAAACAGAGATATGCAGGCAACCATAATACTTCAAAGAGGGAAATACAGACAACAGTCACAACCATACCAAAGACAATACCGTACAAGACAGACCAAGCCTAAAGACTCGACCCAAACATACCAAAGACTTTATTATTATTCCAATTTTATCTTTCTGGGCCCCGTCATGGATAAGCTAGGGTCGTACCAGGTTGTCAACCTGTTTCTGGTGCCAGATCTAAAAGAACCCGGGATCAACATCCCAATAACAATCTCAGGGATCAACATCCCAATAACAATCTCAGGATTCAACATCCCAATCAAATCGGCATCAACATGCCCATCACAAGTAACCCAGATCATGGCCACTACAAAACAGTCTCAAACCATCCGGTCGTACCTCTACTTACTACGTGACAATTAAGTCATATCCATTCCAAAACCAAATCACAGGAATCGACATCCCAAACCCAAAACCAGAAGACACGGCTCACTCATTAACTTTTCCAATTTTAATATCCGGGCCCCGTCACTGGACAAGCTAGGGTCGTACCTGGTTATTAACTAATTCCGGATGCCAGGCCAAACGTAACCCGGGATCAACATCCCAATAACAAACCAATCCGGGATCAACATCCCAATATCCAAACCAAACCGGGATCAACATCCCAATATCCAAACCAAACCGGGATCAACATCCCATAACCAAGAAACTGGCCATGACACCACAGAACTAGCCTCTAACCATCTAGTCATACCACTACTTTCCATGTGACAATGAAATCATCATCACAAATCAACTTCCAATTTCCATTTTCTTTTTCCCAAATATCCAATTTAACCACAGTTAATAGACCAATCCTCTGTTATCAACTAACATCAACAACCATACAATAACCATGGAAACCAATCACAATCAACTCATCAGTTCAATCAAGCAATCATAGGAAATTCTGATTGGCCAACCACAACACATTCTAACAACAACAACAACAACCATAGAAGCCAAATAACCAACACAATTCCATATCATCAAATATCCAACAACAATAATATATATCATCACAATCTCCAATATTTATTCTCTCAAGTTATTCAACATTCCATTATCACAAGTTATCCACAGACTAAACCATCAACATTTCCAAACACCAAATACTCACAGGTAGTATAACCAACAGTATATCAGCATACAGTAGTTCAACCGAACAACAAAAACACACCAAGTATTATAGGCAACATATCAAGGGTTATCCATCCTCACCTTAGCCGATTACTCAACTCTGAAGACAATAACTGGTCCAAAGCCGGCTCCTCGGGAAACTGCCCGATATCAAAACCTATACAACAAAACAACATGCTCACATAAATGCACATAATTGGTATGCTATGATGCCATAAATTGTAAATTAAACTCATCGGTAAAACATCTCGATTATATATATATTATCATGAAATTATTCCTTTTATTATAATTAAACCTTTTTCCAAAAATATTTAGTATGTATATAAGGTTACAAAAATATATTTCCAAAGCTATTAAATCAAAATATTTCATATAATATTATATTTTTTCCAAAATAATAAACAACATAATTTTTCTGGAATTATATTGAAACGCCCTGACTTCTATTTACCCAACAAACAGTAATTACCGAACAACAGTGCCGACACGTGGCACAAATAGTAAATACAATAGAAAACTGGCCCAATGGCCCAAAGATAACATCAATCGCCCGACCGCGGGTACCTCAACAACAATAGCACAGCGGAAGCAATTATGATCTCAGAGACAATATTTGCAAAGCCAAATGCAAACTAATGGATCCGAGTCCTGCCCGAGGGTACACTGCAGCCACCGATATGCAATCCTATTCTACGACCAGGCATCCTGCAAAGACTGTGTGAGGGGTGAGACCAACCACTGTCTCACCGATAAACCGATAAACCGAAGTATACTAGGAACCGCAATAACAACAAGCATCAAATCAGGGAACATCAAAATATCAAAAAGGAATTAGCAAGAACACATTACTCAAACGTCACGCAGTCAAGACATAGCACCGCAGTGGCAAAGGAGAAATCACAAGCACAACCAAATACAATAACTATCGAGTAGGAGTAGCATAACCCAAAGCCATGTTATCACGAACAACATCGATAACAACGATGTGACTTCACAATTTCAACCCTGTCCGGAACATATCAACCGCCCTCTCACTTCTAGACATCCTATATTAGGTTTGTGAAGTTTTGTTATTAAATTTATTAGGGCCCTGTCACAAGTTAGAAGTTGGTCGTGCCGCAGTAGCCAAGCTAGCTAGCCCATGGATACCGCACTGGTACCTCCACGTAAAATCATCACAGGACCATTACAGGTCCAAATCAAATCACAGGCCGTTACGGGTCCAGACTACCGCCTCTGGCCGTACTACCATCCAACCCTGACAATTAGAAATTTTATTAATTTATTTTTCTCTCCGACTTTTCACAATCCGGTCAACATTACGTTTCAAACCAAATTATAATTTTAGAAATCTCATTAATAGTAATTAGATTCTTCTATGACATTCAAAATAATTCCTAAAACACGTTTAGGCATCAAGAATACGTTTCTTTTTAGATTTCGATTAGTAAATTATTGGAATATGAGCAAATAAGTATTTTGGCAAAACGTTAGTAGTAATAATGATAATAATAATAATAATACTAATAATAATAACAACAACAACAATAAAAATATTTATAATAATAATAATCAAAATTTTCATAAGGAAAACAATATGGAAATTTACTCGAAAAGGTTGAATTCTTGATTAACTGCGATAAAATTTTATTCACCACCGTAAAAGTCAAAATAAAACAGTAAAATTAATAGAAATTTTACCCGGAACATTACACATATCATATATATGTATTTTTCCCAAAATTATTTTCATAGAATATATTACTTGCCAAAATATAATTACCAAATATTATTATCTTTAGGAAACCATATTTCCAAAAAAATTAACCATACAAAATTATTTTCTGAAAATAAATATGAATTTATAAATATACATAAATATATATTTTCCAAAGGTAAAATACTTTTCCAAATAATTATATATTTTCAAAACTATTACTTTTGTATACCATAAATACATATTTTTCCAAAAGGTAATCAGTTACCATTATTTTCCAGGGAGAATAACATATATATAAATTTTTCCAGAAAATATTTCCATGGTATATATATATATTTTTTTCAAATAATAATAATTTTTCCAAAACATAACTTAATTATTTATCAAAGTATATATATATATATTTCTCAAAATACCAGAATTAAACTGGCTATAATTTTCTCAAAGTGAACATATATTTTTTTCCAGAATTAAATACCAGCAAAAAAGTAAATATATATGTATATATATATATATATTTTTATTAGAGAATAAAACCGGACTGGGCCATGAAT
>JAKUCV010007019.1:0-13477 GCA_028386065.3 Turnera subulata | reverse complement strand
CGAGTTTGGACCTTTTCCTATATGTGATAAAAATGCACAATCTTCTCCACAGTTAACTCTCTTCCAACTGTTAAAACCTTTGACTGTGAACATATCGTGTCCATGTTTCCCACTTTGCTTGGCAAAAAGATAACATGGAAAACAATAAGCACTATCTGTCTCCCGAGAATATTCTAACCAAGGAAAACTTGTAAACCAATGAGGTTGAAACCGACGAGGATGCTTTGTCTTTGATAATGGATACTCATCCAAGATAAGTTGATATGGCCCCATCTTAATATACGCCCTGCGAATTTCGTCTTGTTGACTCAAAGGATAATTCCAAAATGGAGGACGCCGACCTGGATCTCGCTCTAGTGAATTAATATCAATATTCTTATCTTCCACTCTTCGAAATTTAGTAGGAGGTTGCTCAGAAATATTGGAAGTTTGTTCACAAATTAAAGTCTCTGGTTGTTCTGGTATTGGTGCATCACCGCTAGACATAGGTTCATTGGACTCTTGACCATCTGATTCTTTCTTCTTAAAGTATGAAGTAATAGTTCTCTTGGACATATTTTACCTAAAATAAGTATCAAATATTTTTTTAATTATACTAGAAGCTTAATTAGACATAAAAATATAAAAATAAAAATTGTTACTCTTATAATTTATAAATTTTAAAACAAAAATTATATTTTTCCGAGTAAAAAGAGAACATAGCATTAAATTGAACTCAACAAGTAGCATATAATATAATAAATCATATATAAACTAAATTGTAATCGAATAATTTTTTCATAGTCAACCACATAGATATATAATAATAATATTAAAAAAGAATTTAACTAAATTAGTTTGAAAACGTACCTGAATCCTTGAAGTGATGTGACGATATGTGTTGTAAAGAAATCTAAGCCATAAAAAAGTAAGTTGGGAAAATTTTGTGGAGTAATAATGTTGTTGGCTTTGCTTTTATACAAGTAAAAGCGTCTTTTTTGCCGCCTCAATACAAGTAAAAGTGTCTTTTTTGCCGCCTCATGTCAACGCCTCGTCACTTTTTCTTTCCCAACCGTTCACGGATCAAACAAAACAGTAATATAGGTATAATTTTAATTATTTTATATTATAATGTGAGAAATTACTATTTTACCCTCGACTTTTTAAAAAATTTTAGGGCGGACCCGGACCCCCTTGCCCCCACTATATCCGCCCCTGTCTATGGATGATAAACAAGGGTGGATATTCCCACATTCTATCTCGGAACCATCTAATTAAATCACGTTAAGAACAAAATTATACTGCAAAATAAAATAGACCAAAAATAGAGAAAAGGTTAAACCTATATGCTAATGGTCCTGCCTTTTCTCACTTTGTTTTTTTGGATGATGTCATCTTGTTAGGAGAAGCTTCTTTATTTCATGCCCAGATTATACAATCTACGTACATTGAATTCTGTAGTTGTTCGGGTATGCTAATCAATATTTCCAAATCCTAGCTTTTTGTGACGCCTATAAACACGGACCGTTCATATTTTATTAATTTGGACTTTGTATGTGCTTTAACGTAATATTATTGAGATGAATTAATTCTAGGCTTAGAATATGTTTAGAGTTTAGTTTAATGGAGTATGGACACCCACAGGACTAGAGCCTATAGAAACAAAATTCTTGTTGCCTAACTTGGTTCTGAATTTTGTGAAAAATAAAAATAAAAATTACTTTTTGTGGAATGTGAGTTTATCGTAAAAAGCGTATAATTTATGATGATTTGGGTGTATTAATATTGATTGGAGTGAACTATTAAAGTAGCTAGCAGGTAAAGAGTGTTTCCTAGTTTGACAACATTAATTTTGCGAGTAAGAATCAAGTCAGACCTAAATTTAAGAGAGTCAGGAGCCAAAATGGGGAAAAACAGGTAATGTAAGGAAGACCGCCAGGAGCCGGTGGTCATGCTGACAAGACCGCCTCGGCCCTGGTGGTCTTGTAGCACTGTTACGCGGTCTTTTCTAGATTTTCAACCATTAATCCGATCATACACATCTTTGGTTAGATTTTTAGCAAGAATCTTGCTCATTAAGAAGTTCATGACCTCTACACTCCTAGAACTCTATAAATAGAACACCTCTACATACTTCAAAGGGTTCTAAAAAGTTAGAATACACACACACCCATAAGCTTAGAAAAGCTTGGAGAAACCCTATTTCTCCAAGCTCCCAAACACTTTTTACTGTTACTCTGGTAAAATTCTGTGGAGTCTTCCATCAGAGGGGATCAAGGTTGAAGAATAGCAACTGATAAAAGAGGAGGAAAGCAATCAAACGCAATCCCAAAGCCAAGAACATGGAGAACCCGAGTAGAGATTCCTGATGCGCGCAGTTGTTAAAATTAATTCATATATCGAGTTCTAAATGTCGGACTGCTATGATCTTGGACTCTCTGGAAAACAAAGAGGAATAGCTACAATTTTGTTGTTGACCAATCAGCCGATTTCATCATAAAAAATACAAGGCTTAATGTCTCATATCACCCCCCAATTTGGCACTAGTTTTGATTTTGCCCCACCAATTATTTTTTTCTTGATTTTGACCCTTAAGTTTGATTTTCACCCCCACATTTTGGCCCATGTCCACTTAGTGACCGGTTACTTTTACAACGTGTCAGTGTTATGACGCGTGTCTAATTTTTATTGGCTTTTCTTATATTGTTTGTGCATTCAAAATAAAATAACCAGAAGGCCAAATAGAAAAGGTAAATTCGACCCAAAAAATAAGAAAAAAAGGTAAATGAAAAAACGATTCCCTTCCTGGCTGCCTACCTTTGTTTCTCACACATATCAGTAAAATCAAATCTGGACGCTCTCACCATGATAGTAGGAAGAAATTGAAAGCACATCTTTTGGAACTCCTGTGTCATGCATAAACCCAAGATGTGCCATCATCGAAAGAGCACACAGACTCCATCACTCGCATCTCACCATATCTGGATTGTTGAGAGCTCAAACTTTCACTTCTTTCCAAAGCCATTACCAAATACAATCCAGGGTGGGAAAACAAGAAATGTAAAGAATTGTTCTCCATCAATCCCAAAGCTGTTACCAAATAAAACCCCAGCGCTTGGTCAGTTGTTGAGAAAGCCCAGATTTTTCAACTTTGTTCTTTTTCTTCTTTTCCTTTTGCCTCTTTGGATTGTTGATGACATTGAAAGGTCTGGGAGGGAAAGACATTGATGACAACCATTAACTTTGGATGAGGAAGAAAGTTAATTAGATAAGGTTTTGAGATGCCAAGATATACTTTTCATAGTGTCTGAAATTACTCGTCAAGGGTGACTTCCTGGTGGAGTGTAATGGAGTTTTTTTTTTCAATAATCCAGTAAAAAAACTTTTTCCATGATTTGTTTGTTTTTTTTTGTGCATAGTGATTTGTTTGATTAACAAGAAAATATATATGTTATTTTTAATTAAAAAGACAGAGGTCACTTTTAATTTTTTTAGTAGAAATTCTAGATAATGCTCCACATTCTATTCCCTTTTATTTCTTTGAGATCATCGTGTTTTCCATTATTTAGTAGATCATTTAAGTTCTTTCTGAATTTGATCTTCTTTTTCTTTGTGCATAAGAGAGAATGCAATAAGGGTAAAAATGGGCACTTGAAATAGCACTGACAAGTAGGCAAATTAGCCGGTCGTGAAGACCATGTGGGCCAAAACTAGTGGTGAAAGTCAAACTTAAGGACCAAAATCGAGAAAACAATAACTCGTGGAGCAAAATCAAAACTGATGCCAAATTAAGGGGTGATTCGAGTCATTAAGCCAAAATACAATATATAGTGACTGACAAATACTGTCCAGAAACTCAGGTACGTGCTCTAGCCCTTTTTCAATTCTAAATCTTACTCTTTGCTGTTGACTTGATGATATGATGACGCTGCTGGCATCGCCCTCTGGATTTCAGCAATGACTTTTGGCTGATGCTGCGGGTGTTGCCTTTATTCGTCCTTGATGTAACTTATCTCCTTGGGTGCCACTTGATACAGCGCAAGTAATATAGTTTTTTTTGGTATAAAGCGTCCCCAGTGCAAACTTCAGCAATTCAACAAGTGCTGGATTCCAGCTATCCTTTTGGGAAAGTGACGATCAAAAGTAGTTTACATGGGGATTTGTCATCCAATGGTAAAGAAAGTAGACAAACAATGAAATATATGAAAAAAAAATAACGAATTAACAAATGATACTGAAACAAATTCTTTAGATAAAAAAAAAAGAAAGAAACATCATATCACATGAATGGGGAGGGAAATTGACCTTAACTCATTCAAATTCATCGAAAATTGAAAAGAAGTCATTTTCCCCAAGGAAGGCAACCTCCTGCAATGAAGACAATGTGGAACGTAAAGAAGACATCCGGAGGAAAAAGAAAAGATATGCAACCAGAGCGGACCTACATCAATGTAATTTACATCTTCCATCAAAATGAAAGATAATGATATCAATCCATGTTCTGAAAAAATATATGCAACCAGAGCGGACCTACATCAATGTAATTTACATCTTCCATCAAAATGAAAGATAATGATTAATTAGTAGCAATTGGGAGGAACCCGAATAAAAGCAGTGCACTTATTTCTTTGAATTAGTCAACTATTCAGGGCGTAACGAGAAAAATAACAAAGTGCTAAACCATTCAAAAAGCAAAAAATAATATAGTTATTGATTAAGAACAAGGTTATCAAAACCGGACCGGTTCGTCCGGTTAACCCGGTTTTTAACAAACCGGCCGGTTTTTACCGGTTGAACCTCTTTTTTTCATTTAAAAGTTTTAAAAATAGTGAGAGTAAGACTTGAACCTTTGACCTCCTAATAATATTTAAAGTCATTAACCAACTAAACTGTTACAAATTAGTGTTATCTTTACATAAGTTTTAGTATATATTGAGAATAACTTTAATTTTGACCATAAAATTATTATAATGAATATATTTTGACTGTTTTCTTAAAAAATTAATATATTTTAATAAAACGGTTGAACCCCGGTTTTCCTTGAACATCCCCTTCGCCGGTTCAATGGCCGGTCCGGTTTTCAAAACCTTGATTAAGAATAAGTACTTGCCTATGCCATTGCTTGCATAACAATCACAAATAAGATGGCTGCTGTATGATTAACTTTAACCCATAAGTTACAGAAGACTGACAATTCTTTATAGGTAAATTAAACTTCCCATCCCCCACCCAAGTAGCTATTAATGCTTGCATATTAATCACGCTAATGATCAACGAATGAGCCATATGCATATCATAGAGAAGAAACATAAAAGAAGAAGAGGAAGAACACACCGACTAGTGACTAGGCAATCCGTACCTGGGTGCTTGAGGAACATAGGCGAGATATGGTGAATAGAAGACAGATGGAGGAGCTTTCTATCAACAATCTATGGTGCCATTATCAAATGGGTTTTAACCCTGGCAAGGTTCCAATTCTTGACATCAAAACTTTTACTATCACTGAATTTAATGAAAGAATCTATGTTCGTCATCTTTGTTGTTGGTGTGATGAAGCTGAATTTACTGGGCATGTGTGTACACATCAATTATGGTTGAGTGTCGAAGTCTTTGATGATGGATTAGACCAGTTGTTGTTCACAATCACCAGTAGGGATCACACTATTCATTACACTTATGATCCAAGCCTTCCAGTTTATGGGAATGAACACATTCAGCGTCAAGATGAACAAGTTAATGATGTTCTTGCAATTTCTTGCATTGATTCTCATTCTGATAGCAACTTGAAGGAGACTACAAATACACAGAATAGTGATAGTGGGCTATTTACGGAATTAAAGCATGCTGTAGCTGATTGGGAGAATGAGAAAAAAGACTCAAATGTTGATGATGAGATGGTATTGAGCGAGTCAAACGTGATGGTTGATGAAGTAATGGATGCTGTATCAGAATCGGTAACCAGTTTTTGTGCTTGTGTCGAACACGAAGACTGCGACGAACCTTTGAAGCGGATGAGGTTCAAAAAGAAGAAGAATAGCATGAGGAAGTTTGTGCTTCATATATGGGGCAAATTGAAAGAAAGGCAGAAGAAGAGGGAAATTGGATTTGGTAGGACGGTGCGGAAGAAAATAGTAATGAAAGAGAGTTGGAGCACTGGAATTTCAGATCACGGTGTCAGTGACGTGGATGCTTCAATTGGTTCAGTTCAAATGTTATTGGGTGATCCTCAACTGCTAGTTGTTGGTCAAATTCCATCAAATGATGATGGTGAACTTGAGAAGAGGATAATGACTTTGCAGAAAGAGGGAGAAGATAATCTTGGCAATGGAAGAATTCTTAGTCTTTTTGTCTTACAAAGTGTAATGCTAAAGGAGTCACAGAATTTTCTCTTTGATCTAGGAGTTCCTAGACTGAATGCATTGATTGCAACCTCCATGAACTCTACAAGGAATTACAGCAAGTGCAGTAACCTTGGTGTTTGGTTATGCCCAGCAACATTTGAATGTTATTGCCTATTGTGCTTGGTTTTTGATCCAGGTGGTCCATGGCTCGGTGCCTATCCATGTTATATACAAGAAGTTGTTTTTGCAGTCTATGGGAGAGGACTGTTTGACATGGAGACTGACATGAAATCTTTTGAGAAGCAGAAGATATATTTGCAAAAGGAGGGGGAAGATATGCTTGTCATAATTTTGCAACACCAAGTTGAACCCATTTTTGAAGATCAAGCTGATGATTTACTTGTCACCCCTGCAACTGCATTGTATAAGATCATGCTGCAAGCCAGTGAT
The DNA here is from genome assembly GCA_028386065.3 of Turnera subulata. Classification (NCBI taxonomy): domain Eukaryota; kingdom Viridiplantae; phylum Streptophyta; class Magnoliopsida; order Malpighiales; family Passifloraceae; genus Turnera; species Turnera subulata. The sequence goes on along the minus strand of JAKUCV010007019.1, from coordinate 6,707 downwards.
TATATCCACATGAGGAAAGCTGCTAGTGACATTGGAAAGGATAAATGTTACATGATGGTACTATTTTTAGCAGAATGGGAACAGAGACATCAAATGCATTCACGACATGCTGATGAGGCTGACTTTGATGGATTTGAGGAGGAACTCTTGGCTTTTACTTTTGATCCGGGTTGATTCAGCTGTTTGTATGTCTTGGCAATTGGCATAGTGACTTGTATTTTCTGCAGTCACTTGTGTTTTCTGATTTACTATCATTTTCTAATTAGCTTTGTGAGTATCTCAAATTGTTGTTTGCTATTGTAGTCTTGGTCTTTTCCTTTAAGGAGGGAGTATTGATACGACACCGTTGTGCTCGTATCAGTGTTACTAGTAATTAGTGAGGTGACTTTTAGTTCGGTCTTAGTAAGGGGTATAAATACTGCCACGACAATGCATTGTAACGAAGATTGATCAGTTGGAAATAATAGTTGTTTCGTTCTTTTCTTTTCTTGTTCTTTTTCTTCCTTTTCTTGTTCTTTGCTGTTCTTCAATCCGGCTCTGTTACGATTCGATCGTAACAGTGATTCCTTTATTGGCTACCATACAAGCCCATGACACCGGATATCTTGGATCTGTGGGCGCTTTAGCATAAGGTTCACCTGGAAGTTGAACCAATTCCTCATTCTTCCGAATCATTTTCTCTATAATCCGAAAATTTTGATTAAGCACAGCCAAACCTAGGACTTCAGATGTCGAGCTTGGTCCTTCCAACTCTTTTGCTGACATTCTTTTTATCAAATTCTGAGTGATCTTCTCCTGCCCTGCCATAATTGCAGCTTCGATAAGCCTATCACCCTCTTCGTTGATGGCGGCGGTTAGTGTGGTTCCGTCCACGAAATTTTTTTTACAGTATCCCAATCTCCCCTGTTTATGGCTGCTAGTAAGCGCCAATACTCTTGTATTTTCCGCATCTTAGTTCCTGCAGTCAGTTAGTGGTTAAACTTGGTATTAACTACTTGCACTAGCTATAAGCAACAAAATATATATATATATATATATATATATATATATATATATGTATGTATGTATGTATATATGTATATATGTGTGTATATATATGGGAATTGTACTCTAGCTTGTTTTGTTAATTTGGATCACGTACGAGGACCGAGTGATGCCTCTGGAGAGATTTCTGGTTGGTTCAAACTGGCCAACATATCCCATGCAATTTTTGCAGATGTGACTTCCCTAATTTGCTTAGGTATGTGGTGTGCCCAAATGAAGCTTGAATTGTGCGCAAGGCAATGAAGTTTTGTTCCCTCCATGTCTCATAAACGATTGGATTTGGGGGTGGACCATTTGAATATTGACCTGTGAACTCTGTGATCCCATCCCACAGACCTTTCTTTGACAAATATGCCCTCATTTGGCTGCTCCAATTCTGGTAATCCTCTACTGTCCAGTCTTCCGGCAATCTGTCCATCATCAAATTAAAGATTGATCATGAAAATGATTATAGTTGAATATATATCAACAAAGAAACCATGGCCCCAATTCATTAATTCCTGTGGAAATTAATGTCGTACCTAACTTCTATATATTACTCCCTCTCTTATATTAATCCACAATTGATATTCTAATTAATCTCTGTAAATGGGCTCTCTGATGCGTCCAAAGAAAGATAACTAAGGAAAAGAAAAAAAAAAAAAGTGTGTATATTAGATTCATCTAATTAATGCGGTGCCCCGGGTGTGTCTAATAATCTTTTTCTGAGAACTGTACCTAATATATAATCTTACATCAATCAAATAGTTTGCAGAGAGAAAGGAAAAGAAACAGACAGTGAAAGAGTTGCAGGGTTTAAGCTTACTGGGGAACATCATCAACGGAGAATTCCAAGCCTTGAGGGAGTAAATCACCACGCTTGACATCTGTAAGATTATGAAGTAACAATATACGTACGTTACGTAAATGTATGGTAGTGCTATTATAATCAATAAACTCTATACTTTATATGAGAGTTGTCCTGCCAAACTCTACTGATCGCATATGCTAAGCCATGCACATATACAACACAAACTAAACTTATGTGTTTGTTGGTTCCCCTTCCCCGTCGGTCTCCGGTGCTTCACCATGGCCAATCTGGAATGGACCTAGGTTGCGCACTTAACTTTGGTGGGTGAGTCTCATATATAACTGGAATTTTCTATCAACACATGGATATCAATTAGTACCTCGTCCATTTCCAATTTGGTTCTACCTACCTTGTCCTTCTTCTTGGGTTGGCTCTTCCTCTTCTCTTTGGCTTGACTCTTGCTCTTTCTCTTCTTTGTGGCTTGACTCTTCCTCTTGCTCCTGCCCTACCACTTCTGATCTTTGTTTTGACTCTTTCTCTTTCTCATGCTCTTGCTTTTTCTCTTCCTCTTCTTCTTCTTCTTGGCCCGAGTATCCTTGCTTTTGCTCTTGTTCTTTCATATGGGCCAATGTATTCCAAACAAGTTTGGCAGAGCGAATATTCCTAACCTTTGCGAGGATCTCTGGGGCACACGAGGCCTGAATTGCAAGCAAAGCTGCAGCATTACTTTTACTGCAATCTTTATTTCGGTCAGCTTCATCTGCATATGAGTTATTTGGATCATGATCAATAACATCCCAAAGGTCTTGAGCCTCCAAGTAAGTCATCATGCAGGCCTTCCAGTTCTCGTATGTGTCAGCTTCTAAGTCTTCCAGTAGAATAATTGAATTCGGGACAACGCGTGTTGTTGTTTTTCCCATGCCTAAAAATGGTGTGTTAAACTGATCTGCAAAGTGATAATTAATAAGTGAGCAATCAACAAATTTAACAAAAACTCGGTTATTAATTTATAGATATCTTGGTTCAAGAACAAATAATATGACTCATTATATGGTCATATACCTATAAAGACAATAATTTTAATTACTGGAAGTAAATAGTGCTATATATATACTCCTCGATTAAAAATCAATTAGTATGATCTTAGATCAGAAAAAATAATTTGTTACCTCCAAACAAGAAATGGTTGAATACTGATCTACAGGCAGGAGTTGATGAACTGCTGTGTGGGAAGAGATTTTAGAGGAGAGGGAAGGGAGTATCCAACTTCCGGTTAGAAGTTGAAATTTATGGCCCAGCAGAAATGGGGCCGATTAAGAACAATTGACTTGACTTGAGAAATGTGTTAATTTCTTTTTTATTTTTTGTTCTTTTTGTCCAAGAAATGTATTAATTACAGTGTCCCCTCGTGACCTTTCAAAAAAAAAAAAAGAAAGAGTTTTTTTTTTTGAGACTGAAAAAAAAAGAATTTTTATTAGTTTAGGTAGGAGCGTAACGATATGGAACATTATCCCCAAAAAGGAAGAAAATTGGTGGTGTATAAAAAAAAAAAAAAATAGTTCGCTACTTATCCCTCAATTGGTGTCGTTTCTTGGCATCACTCTTTCAGTTTTTACTGCTATACACAAACTTCTTTCACATCAATTTTTACTTCTCTATGTTTCTAGACTTCTCACCTTCACTCAATTACTGTCCTTCCTTGCATCTACTTCTATTTCCTTTCCATCTAGTTCTATGCCATTAACCATGAACAAAAAAAAAAAGTTCTATGCCATTAACCATAACTAGTTCGCTACCCGTGTTATCACACGGGTTTTTTTGGGGTGGGTATACTTTGGTGTTTTTTGGACATATATATATTTTTTTTAATGTTAATGCCTCAAAGTTGGCAATGTGAATCAAAATAGATAGGAAAAGTGTACTAATAATATAGTTGAAAATTGTTTTCCATTTTTGTTGGATTTTTTTGAAGGGTTTTTTTGTTAAAAATTTTTCATGTTATTTTTTATTTTTGTTTTTTAAAACATATTTTAAGAATATAATTTTAAATTTAATATATAATATATTTAATTCTCTAAATAGTTTCTATAGTTGTTTATGGGAAGTTTTAATAACTAAATATTTTACGTTAATCCCTTTTTAACTACTTTGTGTTTTTTTTTTTTGAATAAGTTATGTTTCTTTTTTGAATAAGTGTTAACTTCTTTTTTCTTTGTCAATGACCATATCTACAATTTGAAGGGGACCAAAAATCCACTTTATTCCACATCCACATGGTTCCGGAACTTCACAAGCATCAACAAACTGATCACTAGGAGCGTCAACAATCTGAGTATCCTGTGGAGCATCAGGCGGATTATGAATATCATACGCAAATAAGTGAACTCAAACCCACATCCTCACATAGCTCAATTTTCTCAATTTCTACTCTTTTTTTTTTTTTTTGATAAAACGAAGAACTTTATTAAGTGTAAAGACAAGTACAAACAATTGACTTGACTTGACTTGAGACAAGTACAAACGAGCTTTTCCACTCGTTTTTTTTTTTTTTTGATAAAACGAAGAACTTTATTAAGTGTAAAGACAAGTACAAACGATTAAGAACAATTGACTTGACTTGAGAAATGTGTTAACTTCTTTTTTATTTTTGTTCTTTTTTGTCCTAGAAATGCATTAATTACAGAGTACCCTCGTGACCTTTCAAAAAAAAAAACAGTTTAGTAGTTTAGGTAGGAGCGTAGCAAATTAATTAATCAACGATATCGGACATGATCCCCAAAAAGGAATAGTAGCCTCTAAAAAATTGCGCCCCCGAAGAAATCGGTTTTCTCTCTGCAAGTCTCCTCCTAGGGTTTCCTTATGGCGGCTACACAACCCGGTCTAGGGTGGCCTCCGAAGCCTCCAGACCCTCAGAATAATGTTCCAACGAGTGCTGGGGGTGGTTCCCGACCATCTTTCAAGGATAAACTACTGAATTGGAGGATTGGGGTTAATCCCTATAATGCGAACGATGGATTTAAATTGGCTGAGGAGGGTTGTACAAACACCCGATGGTCCCTCCTTCCGTTTCTCGGATAGATTCAAATCCCATATTGTCTGCCCTTGGGTTTGTTCGGTTATCGTGCGAGTGCTTGGGCGCCGGTTCAGCTATAGGGTTATATGCTCGAAGATTGCTTATTTGTGGAAGCCCCAGGGTGGGTTCCAAGTGCTAGATTTGGATAACGACTACTTTCTGGTACGTTTTGAGAGGCACGAAGACTATTATAAGGCGTTGTCCGAGGGGCCATGGCTGATTCAGGGCTCCTAACTTATAGTGCAGACATGGGTGCCCGGTTTTGATGTGTGTAAGGAGCCGACTAAAGCCACTGTTTGGGTGCAGATTCCTGAATTGCCGGTGGAGTGGTATCGTCAGGATATTCTTGGCATGGTCAATGCACAGATTGGCAAACCCATCCGTATAGACATTAATACATTGCAGGCTAAACCGGGGTAAGTTTGCTCGACTGACTATTGAGGTTGAATTCTCCAAGCCATTGCTGGGATGGGTGGAGATTGAGGGCAAGTGGTTTAAGGTGAAGTATGAAGATATCCCGGACTTCTGCTTTGGCTGTGGTAAGATTGGTCATACTAATGAACATTATTTTGGGATTAGGGGGGGTCAAGCGACGGTACCTAGTGAGTCTGTTACCCTCATGACTGGGTTTGTTGGTGGTTCGGGTACTGCAGTCAATGAGGGGCAATCTACGGTTTCGGTTGTCGTTCCGGTGCAGTCTCTGGTTCAATCAGCTGAGGGTTCCTCCAAGTTTGGGCCTTGGATGAAGGTGGCACGTCCGCAGCGACAGTCATCTTGGACCAGGTATGATAATAGGGCCGTTGCTGGGGCTGGCATTGGTTCATCGGGTACCAAGCACGCTGGGAATCCTTTTGATTTTGGCTCGGTAACAGCTCTTCTCCATGAAATACATCGGGATGCTGTGGGCCCTCCAGTCACTGTGCCTGTGGTGGCGAGTTCATCTTTGGTCTTTCAAGCAAAGGCAAAATTACTACCGAGTTCGAGTGTTGTGAAGAAGCAGGAGAAGCGAGGGTCACGGTCCAAGCCAGTTGGAAAGAGTGTTCAACCTGGTAAGCAGGTGGTAGCTCGTGCAGTGGTATCTTCGGTGTCCAAAGATGCAGGGTTTCCAGGTGTCACTTCTGAGACAATTGTGCGAACTTTTATGTACCTTAATGGTACTAATGCCCATGCAAGTCCCATGGTTATGCAGTCTGGTTCTGATAATGAGTTGTTGGAGGACATGCAACTTGGTGAGGTTGATAAGACAGACTTACTTATGTTAGAACCTATGTCTTCATGGAACATTCATTACAGGTTTTGATAAATGACAAACAAATCATAACCAAGATGAAGCAAAAAGAAATCAAGCAAACAAGTACTCAACCAAAGTGATCAAGAATTCAAGTGAAGATATAATCAAGAGTTGAAGTGCAAAGAAGAGAAAGAAATGTCAGGACCCATTTGTACAAGGTAAAACACTCAACTTCTCTTAGGCATTGGCTCAAATAAAACAAGTTTTACTCATGCATTTTATAGCATCATTTCAATCACAAAATGTGTTTTTTTAATAATGAACATCGATGTAGTAAGTTGAGACATCGATGTTCTTGCCTTCAAACTTTTTCCAAAACGGGCAGTAAGGTCTGAACATCGATGTTGGCATCCCAAACATCGATGTTCTCATGACCGTTGCACTTAAAAATGGTCTGCCCTAGCACAACATCGATGTTGTGATTTTAGACATCGATGTTCTTCATTTGTGTTTTCAGTTTTTCTTGGCAGAATCATTTCAACATCGATGTAGCACAATTACACATCGAT
>JAKUCV010007018.1:0-39121 GCA_028386065.3 Turnera subulata | reverse complement strand
ATTTCAATTCATTTCTTTTTGCTTCCTGAATAGTTTGTCAATATCAAAACCTATAAGAAGCAAGGAGGCATTAGTTCCAACAGTCCTCTGACTCCTTCTCCAGCCGAAGTCTACGGAGTTTGGCCCAAAAATTTCTCTCGACCTCGGGATCTAGCTTTCCTGGTGGTACTCCCGAGCTTCTAAGATTCATGCACCAAGGCGATCTGAAGAGGAAACACACTAAACAAAACGGGTGAAAAAGAAAAAGAAAGATCTAGATTAACCAATTCACAAAGTCAAATAATATTAACGCTGATCCCCGGCAACGGCGCCAAAAACTTGATGGCCTCCTGCAAGTATACAGGGTGTTATAGTACCAAGGTCGTCTCACAGGGATTTTTGCTAAGTACTATTAACAAAGTGATATATGATTATCTAGAAAATAAAGCCTCAAAGAGGAGTCGATTGAATGGTGTAATAAAGTTAGAAAAGAAAACAACAAGAATAATAAATGAGATGACAATGATGAGAAAACACCTAGGAGTTCGGGGAATCCCTTGCCACAATTTCCATGCAATTAAGTGCAACACAACCAAGCCATTTTCTGTCACTACATGACCTGCCTGTGTAGATCTGACATTGAATCCTAAAAATACTCTTCTTTAAAAAAACCGGTAAACTCAACTAGATCAATAGCCTACTTTTGTAAGCCGTAAAACCCCTTCCTAACTTATCTCCACTATCCATTCTGCCAGTGTTGAAATAAATTAAGAGCTTTAAGTTCTTACCTTTAAGTCTCCAATAGAAAGCACGCCCCTCCCGTGGTCGGTTCCTAAAGCCCGGTCTAAGGTTTTCTATAGGAAACTGACGCTGTCACTTAACAGTCTCCTATTATGGATTTAAGCTAATTGTTGATCAGGCAACTAACTTAATTAAGTATCAAAGACCAGATCAAAGAAGAATTAATTTAAGGAAATAATATTTTAATTAGGTTTGCATGAAAATAATGACAAGGCATCAGCCGCTGCCAGACAGCTCCAACTCAATGAGATTGAAGAAATCCGCCTTTTGAGGCCTATGAGAACAATAGAATATACAAGAAAAGGTCCAAGAGGTGGCACGATAGAAATATCCTCAGGAGGCAATTCAAGGATGGTGAACAGGTGTTTCCTGGCAAGCTTCACTCACGCTGGACAGGACCCTACATGGTGGTGAAACTTTTTCCACATGGTGCTGTTGAAATCCAGAAGGAGATCGTCCCCCTTTCAAAGTCAACCACCAGCGGCTCAAGCGTTACTTTCCTAATGCTCCGATTGATGAGCCGAATATTGCTTCACTAGTAGCACCCTGATAACTTCTAAATGTTAGTGTTTTTATGATAGTTTTGAATGGCTTTTACTATGTATTCTTGGTCGATTATGTGTATAATTTTTGGATTATAGCCTTTTTTCATCCTTGTGTTAGACCATAAAGTTACAAGTCATCCTTGTATTGGTTTTGGTCTATTTTCATCCCTCTGTCCATGGGTTTTGGCTTGTTTTCATCCCTCTAAATAGGTCAAAAAGTCGAACACAAGGATGAAAATAAGACAAAATTCACAAATAGAGGGATGAAAACAAGCCAAAATCTAATAGAGGGATGACTTCCAACTTTGAGGTCTAATACAAGGATGAAAAAATAATTTATTCCTATAATTTTTATACTATTGTGTGTTTTCATGCATTGTGTCAATTAGTACTTCAATTTTGCTGATTAAGNAAATAGAGGGATGAAAACAAGCCAAAATCTAATAGAGGGATGACTTCCAACTTTGAGGTCTAATACAAGGATGAAAAAATAATTTATTCCTATAATTTTTATACTATTGTGTGTTTTCATGCATTGTGTCAATTAGTACTTCAATTTTGCTGATTAAGTGTTTTTGTCAGGAATTTATCGTTTTTATTCAAGAATGGAAGCTTTTTAGCCAAGTTTGGAAACCAGACCCAATTTAGGAAACTTTCTGCAGTGAGCACAGCCAACTTTTTTGAAGATTTCGGGAGTTCTAGGCATCAAAATTAAGTGAGACCAATTGGAGACGAAAATAGACTTCTAGAGCTTTCTATGGATTAAATTTTATAATTTTTGGACGAGTCTACAAGGAGCAGTAATTATTTTAATCCAGCCCAGGACGTAGAATTTTCTGTGCCGACACAGGCCCAGTGTTTTACGGCCATATCTTGCGCTACGGAAGTCCAATTGAAGAGTTCTTTTTATGGAAAGAAATCTGAGAGAACTATCTAGAAATTTTTAGAAGATCCCAATGCCCAGTTTGATGTCTTCTAGGAGTTAAGTGGCATGCAATTTTCGGGTCAGAAAATAGGCAAAAGTCCAACTTGGAGTGCAGGTCAAGAATTCAATTTTCATTCAAAGAAGGAGAGCCCCACCGACTTCCAGTAGCTAAAGACAGTATAAAAGGGCCCCCTAGGTCGACATATTCAGGAGGCGGAAGTCAGAGGGTGAACTTCTGCCGAATTGGTTAGTTGTTAGGTCACACACACTAGTAGGGTTAGGGTTTTCACCCTTTTTTATCCTCTAGGTGGTGCCGAATTCCTTATCCAATTTCAAAGGTTATTCCCCACAACAATTCAACATTTTTTCAGCAAGAATTGAAGGTTTAGAGTCACAGAATCACCAGTTCAATTGCAGCAGAAGTCGTCACTAGAGGAGCACAAGTCGACGCCATCATCACCTACACAAATCGGCTACCCGACTTCACTACTCTCTCTTTTATTCGATTTTCTTTCTTTTTAACTGTCTACTTGATGAATTCTTGTGAGAGTTTGATGATTTTCTGTTTTATTATGATGAACTAATTCTCTAATCTAGGATTAGGGATGTAGCCAATTACTTCTATGGTTTTATTAAATATGGTTTGATGTTTATTCAATAGATTGTGTTGATTGTTCAATCTATGTGTGGCGAATTTATTATCTACTTTGGATTGATTCTTATTAATTGCAACATGCGAGAGCTGTGTGATTTATATGTTGATACCTAGAAGAACATAAAATGATTGATGCTAAAATATGCGAGAGATGATAGTTTCTTAGGGATTGATTGATTGTTTTGTGCTTAATGAGTTTAGTATTGACGCTAGGCTATGCGAGAGCTAGGTAGTAATCTTTGCTGAATATTTGACTCAACGTGCGAGAGCTGAGGATTATGACATTAGAAACAATTTCCCACAATCACACATCAATAGGAGAAATCAACATCCACGAATAATAAACCTAGATAGTAATTGTGTGAACCCCGATTTCCTAGATTGTTTTAGATATTGATAGAACCACACTTTAGAATATGTTTGCGACTTTATTTCTTTTTATTTGTTAGTTTCAAAATCACTCTTTCAATTAATTTTCCTAGATAATCGTAAGTTGTGACATTAGGTAGTACTTATTTCCCTTGTTCCGTGGATCGACCTTGATTAGACTACTACACTACATAGTACACTGTGCGCTCGCAGTTAACAATCGTTGCGTTTACTCGTCAGTTATTGTGTGTCGTTTTGTGAATTGGTCAAGCATTATAAATTTGAAAAAGTCACTCGTAAATAAAACGCATCAAGCTTTTCTGGTGCCGTTGCTGGGGAACAAACGGTTTAATTATGTAGAGATTGCTGCTAGAATACTTTAGGTTTTATTTTTCGCATTAGTTTTTTTATTTCTTTTTATTTTATTTAATTGATTTTTGTTTTTTTTATATAGTGTTTTATATTTTGGTTGATGCCCAAGACGAGACGCGGTGCTTCATCGTGTCCAATTCTAAAGCTCAATCCGGAGATCAAGAGAACATTACACAAGAAATTACGCGCGAACAAGCGAAAGCAGAAGCCAGTCGTAGAGCCTGTGGAGTTTCTTCAAGACACTGAATTAGCAGAGGAAGCAGAAGTTGTAGCAGAAAATTTCGAGACAGTCATCATGGCAGAGGAAGGAAACAAGACATTGCGTGACTACGCAACGCCGAGTTTGGATATCGTGCAGTCGAGCATTGCAAGGCCAGCGATCAATGCCAACAATTTCAAACTGAAGACAGCACTCATTCACATGGTGCAACAGGAACAATTTGGAGACTTGGATAATGAGGACCCGAATCAACATCTATAGACGTTTACGGAGATTTGTGACTTGATCTTGATCAATGGGGCGACTGATGATGCAATTCGACTTCGATTATTCCCGTTTTCTTTGCAAGACAAGGCTAAGAAGTGGTTGGAGTCAGGAGCAGCTGGAACATACAAGACATGGGAGGAGCTTTCAAAAGCTTTTCCTGCCAAATATTATCCAGTTGATAAAGCAGCACGTATCCGGAAAAAGATTACATCATTCACTCAATTTGATGGAGAAAGTTTTTGTGAAGCATGGGAACGTTACAAGGATCTTATTCAAGGATGCCCACAACATGGATTACAGGAATCGCTTGTAGTTCAATCGTTTTTTAATGGTTTAAATGAGCCTTTGCGCATGAGTTTGGACGCTGCTTCAGGAGGGGCATTTGTGGCACAAGCACCCGATGTGGTGTATCAGAAGTTGGAGACGATGGCGAGTAACAGTTACCAAAGCTCTTCACGATCAAACAACAAGCGAGTAGCTGGAATTCTGGAAGTGGAGACAGTGATAATGCTTAATTCGAAGCTAGATTATTTGAGTCAGCAGGTGAAATCATGTGTTGCTGCTGCTATGCCGCGTTTAATATGTGGTAAATGTGCAGGTGCTCGACACAATTCAATGAATTGTCCAACCTGAGGCGACTTGACGATTGAGCAGATGAATTACATTCATCAACGCCAACAACAACAAGGACCCTACACCAACACATACAATCTGGAATGGAGGAATCATCCTAATTTCTCATGGAGGGAGAGCAACCCGAACCAGAAAGGCAACTTTCAAAGGAATGATTATGGGCAGAAGAGTTCAAGCATGCAAATTCCGAAGAATCAAGACATGGATCTTACATCTATGATGAAAGCAATAATGGAGACTCAACGTATGCAAACGGAGAAGATGCAAGGATACAACAATCGGATGGCGAATATGGAGACTCACTCGAAGATGCTTGAGACGCAACTTGTGCAGCAAGCAGAGGCGATTATAAGGACACCAGGAAACCTACCGGGACAGCGCACAGTTAATCCGAGAGAGCAAGTCAAGGTTGTAGCACTTAGAAGCGGCAAGCAATTAGATGATCCCTATCCACCTAAAGAAGATGAAGCCGATACCATCATTAAGCAAGAAGAAGAAGATGAGCAACCGAAAGTGGAGAAGTAGTTACCTGAAAAGGGAGCAGAGGAAAAGAAGCAAGAGCAAGTGAAGTGGATTCCCAAGTGGAAGCTAGCTAAGTAGAATAGAGAGCAACCGAAGGAGAAATGGCCTGAAGTCAAAGCTTATGAACCACCGGTTCCATTCCCTCAGCGACTTCAGCAGGGCATAAAAGACGAACAATTCGGGAGATTTCTTGAACATTTAAAGAAATTGCATATTAATGTTCCATTTACTGAAGTAATTTCTCAAATGCCTGCCTATGCTAAATTTCTCAAGGAAATTCTTTCCAGAAAAAGGAAGCTAGAAGAATACGAGACAGTGGCATTGACGGAGGAGTGCAGTGCAATCCTGCAGAATAAGCTGCCGCCGAAACTAAAGGACCCTAGAAGTTTCTCTATTTCTTGCAATATTGGTTCTATATGCATTGAGTGAGCTCTATGTGATTTGGGAGCCAGTGTTAGTCTTATTCCGAAGTGAATAGCTGAGAAGCTCGATACTGGAGCTATGAAGCCAACTACCATCTCTCTTCATCTTGCGGATCGATCTGTCAAATATCCAGTGGGGATATTGGAGGATATTCCAATCAAGGTTGGGAAGTTCTTTGTACCAGTTTATTTTGTGGTGCTCTACATGGAGATTGATTTTCAAATGCTGATTATTCTTGGGAGGCCGTTCTTAGCTATTGCTGGAGCCTAAATTGATGTTCGTCATGGAAACTTACTTTAAGGATTGGGAATGAGAAAATGGAGTTCAATGTCTTTCGTGCAACCGAAGGACCACTTTAAGAAAACAGTTGTTTCCGAGTTGATGATGCTGTGAAAGACGAGAGGCGAAAGGAGGGGAAGCTGATCAATGACGCACTGCCGGACGATTACCTCGCCGTGGTGAATGCGATTTCTACTAAGGAACCTCCTTGGTACGCCGACTTCGTCAACTGTCTTAGAAGCGGAATTCTACCACCGGGGATTTTATGGCATCAAAAGAAAAAATTTCTTGCCAACGTACGAGATTATTTTTGGGAAGAGGCATTACTTTTCAAGAGGTGCAATGACAACATCATTCGGAGATGCATTCCTGTAGACAAAAGTAAGGCAATTCTGGAGCAATGTCATGCCACACCTTACGGAGGACATTTTGGTGCATGGAAAACTGCCACGAAGGTATTGCAATCGGGATTTTACTGGCCTTTGATGTTTTCTGATACGAAATCTTTTGTGAAGGCATGCGACAAATCCCAAAGAGCAGGAAATATCAGCAAAAGGAATGAGAAGCCGCAACAAGGAATTCAAGAAGTAGACCTATTTGACGTTTAGTGTATCGATTTTATGGGGCCATTCCCCGCATCGTTCAACAATCGATACATCCTAGTTGCGGTAGACAACGTGTCTAAGTAGAAGCAGTCGCACTGCCGCATGATGATGGAAAGACAGTCATTAATTTCCTCAGAAACAATATTTTCACCAGGTTTGGTACTCCGCGCACTATCATTAGTGATGGAGGAACACACTTTTGCAATAAAAGGTTTGAGGAGTTATTAAGAAAGTACGGAGTGAAGCACAAGGTCGCAACACCAAATCATCCACAAACAAGTGGACAAGCTGAGGTTTCAAACCGGGAAATCAAGAGGATACTAGAGAAGACAGTGAATCCTAACCGAAAGGATTGGTCATCAAAGTTACACAATGCATTATGGGCATACCGAACTGCATACAAGACGCAAATAGGGACCACTCCTTATAACTTGGTCTATGGAAAGTCATGCCATCTGCCTGTTGAGATCCAGCACAAAGCTTATTGGGCAATAAAGGCTCTTAATTTCGACTTGAAGAAACCTGGAGAAAGACGTCTACTTCAACTTGATGAGCTCAAAGAATTGTGATAGATGTCTATCAGAATGCAAAGATTTACAAAGAAAGAACAAAAAGGTGTCACGATAAGCACATCATTCGGCGCAAAATCAAGGAAGGTGACCAAGTTTTGCTGTAAAATTCAAGATCGAAGTTATTTCCTGGAAAGCTAAGGTCAAGATGGTCAGGACCTTTTATTGTAAAGAAGGTCTATCAGCATGGAGTAGTTGATATATGAAGTGAAAGAAGTGGAATTTTCAAAGTGAATGGTCAAAGGTTGAAAGTCTACAATCAAGGCGATTTTCATGGGAGGCGATTCGCCGAAAAGCTTCATGATCCACCATAACCACCCATCCATTCGGTCCAGCTAAGATGACAGTAAAGAAGCGTTGTGTGGGAGGCAACCCACAATTTAAGGTAGTTTAGTATTTTGAGTCTTTTATATTGATTAATTTTTGTATTTGTTTTTGTTTTTGAGTCCATGCAGATTGCAAGAAAGAAGGAATTTTTCAAAGAGAGATCAACCACATTGGAAGGGTCTAGACGAATTCTTCATCAAATTAATCAGAGAAGGGGAAGTCGATCAATGACGCACTGCCGGACGATTACCTCGCCATGGTCAATGCGATTTCCACAAAGAAACCTCCTTGGTTTGTCGAGTTCGTTGATTATCTATATCGCATGGGATACATTCCGAAGGATGAGAGCAATTTTGATCAAGTCTACAATCAAGGCGATTTTCATGGGAGGCGATTCACCGGAAAAGCTTCATGATCCACCATAACCGCCCATCCATCCAGTCCAGCTAAAACGACAGTAAAGAAGCGCTGTGTGGGAGGCAACCCACAACTTAAGGTAGTTTAGTGTTTTGAGTCTTTTTATTTTTATTAATTTTTGTTTTTGTTTTTTGTTTTGTGAGTCTATGAAGATTGCAACAAGAAGTAATTTTTGTTTCAAGGAGAGATCAACCACATTGGAAGGGTCAAGATGAATTCTTCATCAAATTAAACAGAGAAACTTTTCTTAAACTCAAACTTTTACTTTTCTGCGTAGTTTGTGCGATGATTTGCTTGAGTGCTTTGTTGGATTTTATTTGTTGTGATGCATTCATATAGATTTAGCACTTACCCTTAGGTTCCGATGGCAAGCTCATAACAAACTAGGCTAAATTAGAGGAGACAATTTTTAGGATTAGTTTTTAGGATTTTCTTTATTTTTCTTGCACCCTAGGATTTTTCACCTTTTCATAATTTATTAAAAAGATTAAAAAAAGAGAAAAACACACAGAAAAAATCGAAAAAACCAAAAAAAATTGGGATAGGACATACCGATTAGTGCACCGTGGCGCAAAAGGAGGACAATTAGCACGCCCACGGGCTCGCCAATATGCACCAACCCGCGCGCCAACCACCGCGCAGACGCACCATCGCCACGCACCAAGGCGCACCAATCGGCACACCAGCAGGCGCACCCGAGGAGGCCCAGGTGCACTAATTTGCACGCCAATTAGCACGTCAGGCGCGCCCAGCAGCACCATTTGCGCACCGACCCGAGAGCAAGGAGGGCATGCACCGACTTGGATTTTTGGACCAGCACCCTTTGCGATTTTTTTTAGTTAGTCCTTCACCCACCAAAAATATATATAGGTTAGTATTCCTTTAGTTTTTAGGATTAGGATTTAGTTTTTATTTTATTTTTAGGGATTTTTTAATCCTTGGAGAAATAGGATTCCTAGTATACACCCACTTTGAATACTAGTTTGAGGAGGATTCCTAGCACCCATAGGACTAGAAGTCGGCATCAACACCCCTTATTCCACCGCCTCTAGAGCCTACAAATACACACCCATACCCCCCATATTTTTCCACACCAAACATTCAAGCTCTAGACATCCTTACACCTAGTGTTGATTTCACTTCCTTAGCACCCTTTAGGTTTTTCTTTTCGTCTCCTACTGTCTTTAGCCCAAGTTCAAGATGACTTTTCCCACAAACAACCCTTGTCGACCCAACTTCACCATCACCGACCGACCATACCGATTGGCAAGTACCTTTCCAACAAAGGACTAGTCGATTTTTGCAAGATTAAGGAGCCGTCATACGAGGAGCTTACTTATGAGTTTCTTGCTACTTTTGGGTATGACGTGGATCTCAAGGACATTCATGATCCCGGCTATGTCAAGTTTTGGCTTGCAAGGAAAGATTATGAGATGAGCTTAATTGATTTCAACAAGAATTTTGGTTTTGACGCCGAAGGATGGCGGGTTCCTAGCTGTGGCTTTAACGCAAGTGTCATGTGGAATACACTTTGCAGTACTTTATATGCGTGCTTCAAAGGCTTGGCTAATGACTTATGCATCAAGGACAGTGCACTAAGGTATTTACACAGAGTTTTGGCACACTCATTCTTTGGAAGAACCAAAGATGCACACAAGGTGCAATGTGATGAGCTTTTTCTACTCTTTTGCATGGTACACGGGCACAAACTCAATGGAGGACTTTGGTTGCTGCAGAGTTTTGCTCATATTTGCAAAGGATTAGGCGAGATAGCATGTGGAGGGCTGATCACTCATATCGCAAAATTCTTAGGAATTAACCTAGATCCCTACACTTTAACCCCTTCTAACCCCGCACTTGAGACTGTGCATAAGCATGTTGCCGCAGCAATGGCCGTAGAACTCCATGAACCCATTGATCCATATCCTTTTAGTGATGAGGAATGCTTTTGTGTTAGCTCACAACCGATCCACCGTAAGCCACCATCGTCTACAACATCCGTGGAGTCTGATTCCTCCAACATCTTCGACTTTCTCATGGGATGGGAAGCTCAAGTCGATGGCATCGCCAATCTCAACAAGACCACCGGTGAATTACTCTCTCAAATGGATAAGTTGGTTGACATTGTTGATAAGTTAGGGAGAGTTATGTGCAGTAAATTGGATGAACAAGAGAAGACTATCGCGCAACTTAGGAAGAAGCTAGAGAACATAGAGAACAAACTTGCCGAGTAGTTTCATGCATCGTCATTCTATGTGTTGTGTTTTTATTGCTTTATGTCTTTACTTTTATAGGATGCAGTCAATGCTAGTCATCCTCGTGGCCATTTAAATTTCATGTCAAATGTGTTTTATTTTGGTGTCATGAACACCTAGTGGCAATGCAAATTCGATTTCTCTATCTCTCTTATGGTTGATTCTTACTTCCTCTCTTACTTGGATTATCTTTTGTTATGTGCTATACATGTTTCAATCTAAGTTTGAGGAGAGTGCCTCTCCTATGTGCCTATCTTTTTACCCTTTGTTTCTTTTCTTTCTTGGCCAATGAGGACATTGTCCGGTTTAAGTTTGAGGATGGGGAATAAATTTCTTTGCAATTTGTTTGTTTTTGTTTTTATTTAGTGTCAATAAAGAGCATGTTTTTGACTTTAATATATTGAGTATGCAAATTTTTTATTCTAGATTACTTAGTAAAAAGCCATTAATTTTTTCAAAAATTATTTTCAAAATCGTTTTTCAAATAAAAAATTTCAAAAAATCGACAAAAAAGAATAAAATTTTTCGAAAAAAACAATAAAAAAGTTTTCTTTGTTTTTCAAATTGTTTTCAAACCCACCATTCAATGATCAAGATGTTTTTGTTGATGGATAACCAAGAGAGTTACTTTGAGTTTTTGAAATCTTTTTCTTTTAGATGCAAGAAGCTTGATTTTTTATTAATCTTGTGTTCATGCTTAGTTATGATGAATTCATGCAAGTTCTAGCATTCTTTGCTTAGCATTTTTTGACACCCTATGCATTATTTTTCAAAATTTTGACGTCACATATATGTCCTAGAACAAGTTTTCAGAACTTTTCAAAGCGAATTTTTCTCATAGATGCTCAATGAAAGAGATGATTTAGGCATTCTTTGTTTAAACCAACAACCCAATAAAAAGTCTACCCCTTATCATTATCCCTTGTTTAACCCCTTTGAGCCTAAATCATTGTAGCTAATTTTTCTCTCATTACCCACATTTACCCACCTTTAACCCTTTGAAGCCTTATAGCTACCATTCTTTTCTTTCATTATCCATACCCTATTTTTCAAAGTTCCTTAAGAGATTTTTGTTCTATGTTTTTATCAAGATTCTTTCTGTGATAAGTGCAATTGTACCGTTTCTTTTCACATCCAAGAAGATCTACGCATTGAAGATGTTTGTACTTTCAATAGTTTCAAATATGTTATGGAATGTCAAGCGCAGAAAAAAAAAAGAAAAAGAAAAAAATTCAAAAAGGAAAAAATTTGAAAAAGAGATGAGAAATTGCGCAATCAATGGTTCCTGAAACAAGTTGAATTTTCTTTTGATGATCACATGATGGATGTTATTTCAAGACTTGCAGTTTGAGAATTCTTTTCAATCTCTTGATAATGCATATTAAAATCTTTTCTTAAGTGAATTTTTTAACTTTGATTCCCTTTTGTTTGATCAACCTTTACCCAAGACCCCATTACAACCCTTTGTAAAGTCCTATTGATCTTTTTGAGAGTGTTTATTCATAATAGTGGAGTTAAGTTCTGGAATTTGCCTATGGGACTTGCTTTTCAAATTTTCATGACGTCAATTCATTCTTGCATGCATTTGGGGAATCGATTTTTGCTAAGTGATTTGTGTGAAAGCTTGTGTGGGTAAGTCTGACAATGGCATGGATGCTTTTTCATGAGATTTTCTTTCTTTCTTGGAATTTGATCATAAATATTTTTCGTAAGCTCTTGGTCATTATCTTGGAAGTCTTGATATGAATTCTTTTTGATTGTGTGATTTGGTGGAGAATTTCAAAACCCTCATTTGGTTTATTTTGTTTTATTTGCTTGAGGACAAACAAAGTTTAAGTTTGAGGTGATTTGATAACATCTAAATGTTAGTGTTTTTATGATGGTTTTGAATGGCCTTTACTATGTATTCTTAGTCGATTATGTGTATAATCTTTTTATTATTATGTTTTCATGCATTGTGTCAATTAGTACTTCAATTTTGCTGATTATGTGTTTCTCGCCCCAAGTAGTTGACTGGCCCATAATAACTTCCAAAGTTGGGCCGAAACCACGTGGCCCAAAAGCTTAAGCTTGAAGTTATTTGGTAGCCAAGTACTTGGTGCATATATACCCAAGACCTCTCCACTTACTTCCGATGTGGGACTTGGGTCATCACATTCTCCCCTCCTTTAGACCTCACGTCTTCGCGAGGGGAGCCCAATTCAAATCAAAGTGGCACCCCGATCACCGGGCCATACCGATCGTAATCTCAGTATGAACCCCTGAGACACGGGCCATAAGGCCCAAGCCCACCCGAAAGTGGAGTGAGATCGGCTCTGCTACCAACTTTGTCACGACCCAAATCAGGCCCATTACCGACGTCTAGTCCTAGTAGGAAACATATGTCTACCCAAGACAAGACAAGTCTCAAACAAATAATACAAATATAATCTCCAAAATAAAATACTTCCATAAATGAATAATCCAACAAGTCATATGGTAAATATAAATTCCAACCTCAAAGACTAATCAAAATCCTTAATATAAACCAAATCATGAAAGTTCCAGAGAAGCTAGAGTAACAGTGGAGCTCTAACAATCCAAAAGTCAACTACGCATACCAAGACAACTCGGCAAGCACGAACTACGTCTCAAGCCTACTAATCACCTGAAAATATTTTTAAAATGGGGGTGAGTCCTTCCATAACTCAGTGGGCATAGTACAAAGCAAAAAAAAACTAATTTAAAATCATAGAGGTCAAAACATATATACTTCATAATCAAAATAGAATAAGCTTACTTGTCAAATGATCAAAGGTACACAAAACCAGCGGAAGCCTTGAATTTAAATAACAAATACTAATAATACTCAAAATAACGGAGGCCTCGAATTAAGATATCAGAACCAAAGAAGAAATAGAGAAGAGCAAAGCACGCCCCGTCGAGCATGTCCGACAACGGCCCCCTGTCGGCTGGAGGAACGAAATGAACCATAGGGAAATCAAAGATTCCCATCAAATAGATAGAGCTCAAATACCCCATCAAACCAATCATTGTGCACAAAGTCTGGCAGCACCCTTGCCAGATAGGAACGTCTGATATTTAATTCTAAGCAAAAACAAACTGAATAAATCGTTCAAAAGAATCCAATCCATAGATATTTATCATTCAAATAAGCAAAGAGTGTTCATAGGCAAAATAGAGTAAATAGTAATCATAAGCAGCATGAGTATCGTAGGAATAAAATTATTTAATAAGAGATACATAGACTTTTTTTGAAAATCTCAAAATCCTTGTGTTCAGCGAAACAAAGTTGAAGAAATAGTAATAATTTTCATATAAAATAATTTGGAGTAAAACATTAGCTTAACAAAACCCTTTGGTCAAAATAATATATTTTAAAAGAGCTGGACAAAAGATAGTTATAAATATGAAAGTGATTTATATAAGAAATTATTGTTTTAAACATAACTTTACTAAGAAAATAGGGAGTGTAATAATAATATAACCCACCTCAAAAGCCAATCCAAGTTACCAATCCTAAATACTTAAGTTTCAGCATGAGTCCGGATCCCTGCAGCACCTAATTCACAAGAGAAACATAGCCACTAAGTCCAAAGAGTATTTAACAATCAACCGAACGAGCTACAAAACTGACCAGCCTATAATCTCTGCCTAATAACTCCCAATTAATTCTGAATCTGAAACTATCATCAACGTGGAACTTAAAGTAGACATTCTAAGCTTTCCAACCATATGAAATTCACTGTCATAGGATCTAGGAATAATTAATTATGAATTTTCTAACATGGCCCAGAAAACTGTGATTTCCTGCACAACAGCCCACTTATGTGACTTTTAATTAATTCCAGAAACTTTGTTTTCCAATAAAATCAGTTGCAAAAGTTTCCTAAGTAAGACTAGTTTACTAAATTAAATTATGAGAATTTAATTAGAACATTAATTATGTCGACAATAAAAGGTACTAAGCACTGTTCAAAACAGAAATTCAAGGAATCTACTTATCGGTTCCTGCACAAAATTTATCCAACTAATTTGTTCTATTCTTCACATGGGGTTGGCTGTAATCCATATACAGATTCAATTAGGCTCTAAGAATCAAGACAGTGCACGATTTACTATAGAAAATTAGGTTGGCAAATCATGTAAAAAAAAAAGGGTAAAGCCTCCACTTACTTGGTTGTGAAAATGAGCCTGTGTAATCTAAGCCTCCACCATCAAAACTAGCCAAGCTATGTGTAATCTAGGCCTCCACCACCAAAATTAGCCAAGCTATTCCTTTTTTTTTTTTTGAACAGAGCCAAGCTATTCCTTGCTTGTTGCTTCGCACGAAACCGCGCAGGAAAAGAATAGAAAAAGTAGTAGTAGTAGGTTTGCACCTTAGGTTTATATACATGTATATTAGCCGACGAAACTAGGTTTATATATATGTATGTTAACCGACAAAACTAAAGCTATCCAAATGGGCTTAGTACGATTAGTGCTATGGGCTTTGTTGGCAAAATTTTTTTATAGAGGTTTGGGCTTTTATTATTCTTAAGAGCCTATTGTACTAATATTTATTTCACAATAGCCCAACATATTATCATCTATATTAGTTACCGGTATTACATTCTTCCCCTTTTAAAAAAAATTCGGTCCCCGAATTTAATACTACCTCTCTTGGGTGAAAAGGATAGGGTACTTAGCACATAAAAAAAAAAAAAACTTACCAAAGCCTAGACCTAATATCAAGAAACCTATACTCCGACATAACCTATACTCCACATGACACCTACAACCTATGCTCCACATGCTACGCTTATCCTATTCATCACATGATACTTATAACCTACGCTACGTCTAACCTAAGCTCCACATGTTACGTGTAACCTAAGCTCCACATAAAATCTACAACTTGGCTCCGCTACCATTTTTTCACGCCCCAAGTAGTTGACTGGCCCTGAATAACTTCCAAAGTTGGGCCGAAACCACGTGGCCCAAAAGCTTAAGCTTGAAGTTATTTGGTAGCCAAGTACTTGGCGCATATATATCCAAGACCTCTCTCACTTACTTCCGATGTGGGACTTGGGTCATCACAAAGTATTTTTATCAGGAATTTATCGTTTTTATTGAAGAATGGAAGCTTTTTAGCCAAATTTGGAAACCAGACCCAATTTAGGAAACTTTCTGCAGTGAGCACAACCGATTATTTTGAAGATTTCAGGAGTTCTAGGCATCGAAATTAAGTGAGACCAACTGGAGACGAAAATAGACTTCCAGAGCTTTCTATTGATTAAATTTCATATTTTTTGGACGAGTCTACAAGGATCAGTAATTATTTTAATCCAGCCCAAGATGCAGATTTTTCTGTACGGACCCAGGCCCAGTGTTTTGCGGCAATAACTTGAGCTAAAGAAGTCCAATTGAAGAGTTCTTTTGTGGAAAGAAAGCTGAGAGAATTATCTATAATTTTGTAGAAGAGCCCCACGCCCAGTTCGGACGTCTTCTAGGTGTTAAATGGCGTGCAATTTCGGGTCAGAAAATAGGCAAAAGTCCAACTTGGAGTGCAAGTCAAGAATTCAATTTCCATTCAAAAAAGGAGAGCCCCACCGACTTCCAGCAGCTAAAGACAGTATAAAAGGGCCCCCTAAGTCGACATATTCAGGAGGCAGAAGTCAGAGGGCGAAGCTCTGCCGAATTGGTTAGTTATTAGGTCACACACACTAGTAGGGTTAGGGTTTTCACTCTTTTTGATCCTCTAGGTGGTGCCGAATTCCTCATCCAATTTCAAAGGTTATTCCCCACAACAATTCAATGTTTTTCCAGCAAGATTTGATGGATTAGAGTCATAGAATCACCAGTCCAATTGCAGCAGAAGTCGCCACCAGAGGAGCACAAGTCGACGCCATCATCACCTACACAAATCGGCTACCCGACTTCACTACTTTCTCTTTTATTCGGCTTTCTTTCTGTTTAATTGTTTACTTGATGAATTCTTGTGGATTTTGATGATTTGCTATTTTATTATGATGAACTAATTCTCTAATCTAGGATTAGGGATGATTTGCTATTTTACTTCTATGGTTTTATTAAATATGGTTTGATGTTTATTCAATTGATTGTGTTGATTGTTCAATCTATGTGTGCCGAATTTATTATCTACTTTGAATTGATTCTTATTGATTGCAACATGCGAGAGCTGCATGACTTATATGATGATACCTAGAAGAACATAGATTGATTGATGCTAAAATATGCGAGAGCTGATAGTTTCTTAAGGTCTTATTGATTGTTTTATGCTTAATGAGTTTAGTATTGATGCTAGGCTATGCGAGAGCTAGGTAGTAATCTTTGCTGAATATTTGATTCAACGTGCGAGAGCTGAGGATTAAGACATTAGAAACAATTGCCCACAATCACACATCAATAGGAGAAATCGACATCCATGAATAATAAACCTAGATAGTAATTGTGTGAACCCTGATTTCCTAGATTGTTTTAGATATTGATAGAACCACAATTTAGATTAAGTCTGCGATTTTATTTCTTTTTATTTGTAAGTTTTAACATCACTCTTTTATTTGATTTGCTTACATAATCGTAAGTTTTGACATTAGGTAGTACTTATTTCCCTTGTTCTGTGGATCGACCTTGATTAGACTACTACACTACATAGTACACTGTGCGCTTGCAGTTAACAATCGTTGCTTTTACTCGTGAGTTATTTGTGTGTCGTGTTGTGAATTGATCAAGAATTATAAATTTGGAAAAGTCATGCGTAAGTAAAATGTATCACGCCCGCTGCTGAGTGACAAGCTTTGTGTCCAGCTACAAGACGTAAAAGAAGCGCTGCTCGGGAGGCAACCCGGGAGTAAGTTTTAAGTTTTTTATACATCCCATTTTTTTTGTTTTGCTTTTGTCGTGGCCATAAAAAGTAGAAAATCCTGAAAAACACCATAAAGACGAGGGCGTGAAGATATACCGCATGCACTGTTGGCACATCGACATTGCATCCAGAGAAGCGCACTAAACTCCTATTTTATTTTTTGCTCCTTGCATGTCTTGTTGTATGCATCATACGCTTTGTGTGCTAATTGTCCACCGTATCCTTGCGTCCATGCATTCTACATATCATGAAAGTTCGGGCCAAAACACAAGTATGGGGGAGCATGGAAAGTAATCACCAGCAGGTACAGTTCCGGCACTAGTGACGCCCTAGGCAGAAATTTTGGAAGGCATAAATCTGGGGGAGGCAATACTATATGACGGTTGGTTCACTCCCCATTATCTCCATCCACTTTCCCCTAAATTTCTCCACCTCCCCAAAACACACAAACATCCCATCCCACGCCTTCTCTCTTTTCCCTTTTCCCGAACAAACGCTCTCCCTCTCCAAACAACATTAAAACCCCACCCACCCTCTCTCTTTCCTTCCAACCGCCTCATACAACCCCTCCAAAATCCCTAAATCCCCAAATTCACACATCACCTCCACCATGGCCGTCGCCTCTACCATACTCACCACCGCTGCCACTTCTGACGACAGCACCACCACACAGCCTTTTTCCACACCCCCAACATCTCCCCAATCATCCCCTACCCCCTCCATCACCACTGCTACAGCACCCACCACGACCCCCACGGTTCAACAAAAACCCCAACCCCAGCCACTGTCTCGACAGCAACACCGCCATCCGCCCTAACTTCCCAGACCATCACTGACCCTCCCATCTCCACTACCCCCATCATCATATCCCAAGACCGTTCATCCCTACCCTTCACCAACCCGATACCACCCTCGCCCACCCATTCAACCTCATCCTCTATTGACCGTGACCAAACCCCACCGCCGAAGGCGACGAGATGGTGGATTTGACCACGGCCGTCAAGCCTCCCGACGCGGCACTCTCTGCTGCTCGCTCCACCGCCTCACGCTGGAGCAACCGCAGCACGACACAGCAGGCGTCGTTGGCTAGCCGCGCCGCTGCAGCCAAGGCAAAGAGGGAGGGCAGGCGCCCTGCCACCACTTCACCACCACCAGCCAAACGCCGACAGCGCCAACGCACCCCCGCTTCCAGCCGCAGCGCCCGGATTCGTGCAACAGCAGGAACTGGTGACGACACCGATGGGACAACGGACGCTGTGCCTCTCCCCCCCTGTGAAGATCAGATTTGTCAGCACTGCTCATAGCGAGCAGCACGCACTGCAGGTGTCCAAGAAGGTCCTCAATTCCAGATTTTTCGATAAGTATACCCATGGCGCCTACCGCTTTTCTCCTTTTATTGAAGAATTAATTGATGCTGTTGGTTGGAGATAGTTTGGGGGTATGATTGAGTATAGTTATTCGGAGCTTACCAGGGAGTTCTATGGGAGCTTTAAGCTCATTCCGGTTGGCCAACAGCACACACTGTTTGACGTTGTCCGAGTTTAATGGGATTTTTGGTTTTCCTGATGATGGATTGCGTGCCCCTCTGGAGGAGTATGATGCCAACACGGTTTGGGGATAGTTTTCTTCTGATGGGCTGAAGTATTCGCCCTCCAGCTCCTCTGCCATTACCTTAAAGGACCTTATGCTGTGGTAAGTCCACAATGTGCTGACCAGGACGATTTTCTGCCGTAAGAGCAGCAAGACTGTGGTTGCTACCAACAAGTTGTTCTTCTTATGTTGCTTTGCAAACTGCGCCCCATCAACACTGGCAGTTTCTTATTTGCCCGGTTTGACCATCACCTCTCCACTGCCTATTTGGGTGCGCAGGGTTCATCACAGGGTTGGCTGAGCACTATGGGGTTGATTTGACTCGGTACAAGTACATCACAAAGAAAATTACATGCTGCCAGCCCGAGGCAATAAAGTTTCTTGGCCCCTTCCCCACTGATGAGCAACAGCCAGCGCCTGCTGCTCCAAGTTCTTTTGCTGCAGCGCCTCCTGCCGCTCCTGCCACTATACCCGCAGTCACTACCGCAGACCTGGTGACACTGCAGCGCTACTTTGATGCTCGATTCCAGACGTTGCAATTCGCTCAAGAGGAGCAGTTCCGCCAGCTCTACAGTGTCTTGTTGGGTATCTAGGACAAGCTGCCGAAGGAGGACCCGTGATGTGTTTTGGCCGGCTTTCATGATCTGCATCTCATGTTTCCTTTCTACTTTTCTTTTTCCTATTTCCGCACTGTTTTTTTTTTTTTACTTTTTATTTGGACAAGTTTGGGGGAGTACCTCCCTTTTTGTTATTTTTGTTTCTTGTATTGTTGTTGTTGGTTTCTGCCCCGAGTGCGAACACTGTGTATTTTAAGTTTGGGGGAGGCAGAAATTGGCATTTCTATGTTATGTTATTGCATTTGCATTCTGTTTTATGGCCAAATGATGTGTACTAAGTTTACTGTTGGATTTTATTTGCGCTTTCTCGATTTTATTCATTGATGCAACATGCTGCAGTGCACGCTGTAACCTTAGTGATTCAATTCCTGTTGTTTTAAACCATGCTCACAACCAATATTGATTCGTTTTTAGTTTGAGTTTAGTGTGTGCAGAATGTGAGATTGAATTCAGTAATATAACTATGATATTATCAAATTAACAAGTGCCAATCTTTTTTAAATTGGGCAGTATCTACTTTTGACTATTTTAGAACCGACCCTTATTTTCGTTCGAGGCGAAATTTTTATCATCTTGGCATAATTGAGGATATGATATAGGCATTGTTTGTGGAGCTTAAATTGACTTTATCGTACCTATATCATTATTTTCATTTGACAACCCCTTTGAGTTTTGGTTGATGGTCAATTTCATTTTCAAACACTTACATCATCATGCCTTAGCCATTTGAGCCTTGTATGACCATCACAGTGCTTTTAAGCACGTTGTTGTTTGAATTTTAGCCATACCCTGCTTGTTTTCTTTCCTAGGTCTAAATTTCAGGGTAACAGTGTGACAGTGTTGTGGCAGTGCCCGCTCCAAGGTGAAAATCAAGGAAGTTGTCAACAATTTGAAAGGAGCTCAACAATTTAAGGGAATGGAGATGAACAATGCATTACAATGAGATCAAGGGAGCAAATTTCTCTGGGAAAATAAAAACATAAATAAAAAAAAGAAGGAAAAAAGACAAAGTCTCTTTCTTTTTCTCCCTTAAAAATTTTTTTGCCCTCATTATCTCCTGAAATTTCTTTAGTGCTCTAAAACATTCAGGAATTCTTGGTTTGAGTTTAATTTGAGGAATGCCTTACCCTAGTTAGGATTTTGGAAGGTAAACAATTTTTGCTAGCCTATATTATTCCTTTTCTTTGGTAGCTTTAACCTATCCACATTAAACACCCAAGAAAGACCTGTTGATCTTTGTTCATGCCTTGATGCTCATTAGTGGAGATTGGAAATTTGAGTCGGCTTATGGAATAGAGATTTTTTAGCCCTGGTACTTACTTTATTTTTTAGGCATAAGGAGCTTTGATGTTGGGATGGTTATTTACTGTTTTCTTTTAAACATCTATGCATCTAACTTTGCTAAATTCGAGTTGATTATTTTATCTGTCAGAAGATCATATAGGGATGGAGTCGGCACCCAAGTTTTAATACTCAGGAAAAACCAGAGAATAACTCCTTTATGACCATAAAAGAAACAGATTTGCGAACCAAAGATGCCGGACTCGGGGGTTCGTCATAGATAGGAAGGTATGAGGCACCCCATCTATGCTTGGGCGAAATAATATGTAATTTAAGCGAATACTTGTGCTTTGGTGCGTGTGTGCATGTGTGTAAACCAGATTTCCAGCAGCAAACCAACAATAATAATATATGTAAAATCGAAATTAAAGAGACAAGAAAAAGAAAAGAAACAATTTGGCTTGCGACTCCACCACTAGAAACATCCTACATACCCCGGCAACCGGGTTTAAAGCTCATGTAGTTCTTGGGTTAGAATCAACATTCAAGAAAACATGTCAGTATCCGCATGTAATCAGAGACAAAATCGCAGCAGCACAGACAAATCAAAGGGAAAGAGACCGAGTTACCACCATGGGCGTGTTCTTCGTCGTTCTTCGCGTTTGAGGGTTGTAGATCGCTTGCACCCTTTTTCCGTTCCTTAGTTCCACCGTGATTGGTTCTCGAACTACTACAAAGACAAAACTAAACAACACACCACGTGAAATCCAGCAGAGAAAAGCAAAGAAATCGAATTGAGAAAAGAAACTAGTAGAGTTTTCCCAAGCAAAAAGCTTAATGGAAAACCTCCCTAAAGTTGTGTTTTAAGGGTTCTATTTATAGTGTTCAGGGTCTGAGGGGGCGTGGTTTTGATCTTAAGGTCGAGATTAAACCCCTAAATCCAATCGCTGAGGGTAGAAATAAAAAAAGAGGAAAAATAGAAAAAGTGGTCGACTCTGGGACGCATGACCGCCGCCTAGTGGCGGTGTTCCCTACTTGACCACTGGCTGGTGGCGGCCATGTCGCCATGACCGCCGACTCAGTCGGCTACTGTTCACGTTCTTCCTATTTTGACCGGGTTTTTCTACTTTGACTCTAATCCGATTCTTGCACGCAAAGCTAAGGATCTCAGACCAGAAAAAACTCCCTTTTCTTGAGAAAAACTCCAAGTTCTTTCCATATACACTCAATTACTTAACCTACATTCCAAGGATTAAGATTATTCCTCTTTTAGCCATAAAATAGGCAAAATAATAAACGAACTTAATTGGGCCTCTAATGCAACGAAAATCAAAGAAAAATATGTCAGAAAATTCGTGCTAAGCCTTTGCCTCATTATATGGATAGTCCATGAACTTATTTATTGGGTTCGTAAGCCAAATTAAAGACCAAAAATTAATAAAATTAACCTTGGGCTCTAAAACACAATAGTAATCCAATAGAATAAAATAGATGGCTAAATTTAGGTGTTCACAGATGCCCCTCGTTGGTGAGGGTCTAAGAATTTAGCCACGAAACAATGCAAGAAAATGCACAAATTTAAAAGAGAAACAACACATGTGGCCATGCCGCTGACAATGACAATGCTTACTCGGGGTTGTTCTACTGGGGATAATGATGGGTTTGAGACAAATTAAGACTAGTTGAGACAAAATTAAGGCTAGATTGAGGCAAAGTTGGGACCAGTTGAGACAAAGGCTGAGGCTTGTTGGAACAAAAGGTTGAGGCTAAATGAGACAAAGGTTGAGGTTTGTTGGGACAAAAGGTTGAGGTTAAAGGAGACAAAGGTTGAGGTTCGTTGGGACAAAAGGTTGAGGCTAAATGAGACAAAGGCTGGGACTAGTTAGGACAAAAGGTTGAGGCTAAATGAGACAAAGGCTGGGACTAGTTGGGACAAAAGGTTGAGGCTATTGGGGTACTGCCTATGGCACCAAGTGCGGAATAAAGGTGAAACAATTTGAGACTCTTGGGAGATTTCAAGACTAAAGGGACAAAACCCGTGGCAATCTACTTGGGGAAAACTTTGAAACTATGATTTCGAATGTTCGTTCTGAATATGATTAAGTCCTTGGATGCCCCTAATGTGGGTGTTGAGACTATTTCCTAATCGTGGATCCAGAAAATATATAATTCTAAAAGAGATGTTGAGGGTTATGCCAAAACCTTATGCATGAAAAGAGAACAAATACGAGACCTTAGTCAAGTCATAATTTTGAACAAGAAAAGCATTTTTTGAATGGATTGAAGAATGAGACAAAATAATGAATAGTGACTGAAGAGGTGGTGCCAGAGGTCATGTCAATCTTCCTGGTGGTCATGGCGGCTTGTCCGCCGGCTGGTGGCGGTCATGCGGCCTAGTTCCGACTCCTACTCGGTTTTGGAGTCCAATGCTTGATGGGAGAAGGGTTTAACTGACTTCTAACCTCTAAAAAAGGAACCAGAGATCCCTGGGGATGTACACAAACGTCTGAGAGCAGAGGATTGAGTGCTAGGATACCATGGGTGACAATTTTCATGCTAGAGTGCAAGCTTGGATGAAGAGTGTTTCCAAAGCCATTCAATATGATTTCTTGGATCTGAGGAGGCTATTCAATCTGAGGTTTGTGCTAGTCTAATCGGAGTTGATAAGGGCTGCAACGACGTTTTGGGATAGAGAGAACCACGTGTTCTTCTTTGGAAGCGATATGATGGAGCTTTGCCCGACAGTAGAAGAGTTCGACGCTCTCCTTGGAGTGGCAACAAGCGACACCGAAGATCAGCTCATCGGGGAGATAAAGAATAGAAAGACTGTTGTTGCGTCGTATAATGCTCCATACACAAAGAGTGTATGCGCCTGTTTATCAATATCCAAAGACTGGTGGGACGCTCTCTTGATAGACAAAGATTACATTGACTTGGGGCCATTGATGGCTTTATATCATGTAGACGGTGACGAGACACTCGGAAGCAGCTGGAGAGAGAAGAGGAAACGGGTCCTATCCATCGTCATGATGATTGAATTCTTACTAAGGACGCGTCAAGGCATGGGTCATATCATTCTTGGAGACTATGTAGAACAACTATACGAGGGAAATAGCATTGTTCCTCTTGTGGTGGGCAAGACCCTTAACGTGCTAGATGCCCTAGGCATTAGAGACTTATGACAAAGAATGCTATTTCCATTTATGAGTAAGCAAAAAAACAATGAGACCAAATAAATTCCAATTTTTAGTCAACTAGGGAACTTTTATTGATGTAATAATAAGAGACCGGACCTTTGCAGGCTTCCTACGTATCTGTGCTTTGTGACTTTGTTTATTTATTATGGTTATGTTTACACAAAACCAGCTCTACAAAGTTCCTTAAATAGTGTTTTGAGCACTACACATAGTATTTATTGAGTTGATCCATGTTGACTGGGTCCTTGAACTCGTTGCCGTCTAGATCTTGAATCCTTGTTGCCCCTCTAGGAAGGATCTCTTTGATAATGTATGGTCCACACCAAATAGTCTTGAACTTGCCCCTAGGATCATGCACTGGTTGTCGTATCTCCTTGAGCACTAAGTCACCTTCTTTCAGCCCTCGAGACTTAACCCTTTTGTTGAATGCACCCGCCATACGCCTTTGATAACCTTGGACATGGTATAAAGCTTGCAAACGCTTTTCATGGAGTAGTGTGAGTTGATCTAGGCGTTCTTGAACCCATTATGTCTCAGGAATCATGCTCTCGGGGACCACCCTTAGAGATTGGACCTCAAGTTCGACGGGTAGTACTGCCTCCATGCCATATACAAGTGAGTACGGTGTAGCGCCAGTGGATGAACGGATAGATGCGCGATATCCCCATAGTGCCAATGGTAGTTTCTCCAACCGCTCTCGATGTGTAATAAGAATCTTCTTGATGATCATCATAAGGCTCATGTTAGCGGCTTCCACAGCTCCATTAGTTTGAAGTCGATAAGGTGATGACTTGTGATTCTTGATGGAGTAGCGGGCGCATAACCTTTACACATCGACTTTGAAGTGAACACCGTTGTCAGATATTAACTCGGAAGGAACACCATACCGACAAATGATGTTGTTGTGGATGAACTTGGCAACTTTCTTGGCATTAAGGACGACGAAGGACTCGGCTTCGACCCATTTTGTGAAATAATCAATAACCACTAGGATGTACTCGTGCCCATTAGATGATTCAAGAGAGATCTTTCCAATGATGTCAATACCCCATGTAGAGAATGGCCAAGATGATGAATGAGGCGTAAGAGGAGATGACAGAAGATGTTGCAACTTAGCGTATACTTGACATGTGTGGCAAGACTTGGCATGTTTAGCACAATCGGCATCCATAGTAGACCAATAGTATCCCAATCGTAGGATTTTCTGAGCCAGCATGTTTCCACCCATGTGTGGCCTTCGTTTTCTCCATGCACCTTTTCCATGATTCTTGGAGCTTCACTGGTATCAACACAGGGTAAATGAACCCCACTGACATGTCTTTTGTACAACTTGCCAGCGCATAGAATGTATCCGGTGACAAGTTGTTTTAGAGTTTTTCTTTCTTTACTTGTTGCATGCTCATGATAGGATCCATCATATAAGAGATTGTATATGTCGTTGTACCAATGTTGCCCCACGGCATTTCATTGCCCAAGGTGTAGGCGGGTTGATTTGTTTCAGCCGTAGTGACGGCCACAATTGCCTCTAGATCGGAGCAAATGGTATGGATGAGGTTCTTGAACCATGGCCTTGGCATTGTAGATTCTCGATGGAATGATGGCTAGGTGTTCTTTTGAATTCGAATAGGTAGGATGATGGCATTCTTAGGCATGCCAATCATGGATGCTAAGATGGCAAGTGCATTGGCGAATTGGTTATTGCTCCTGGGGACATAGTAGAAAGCTATCTCCTCAAATATAGCGGCCAGCCCTTGTAGATATTCGTGATAAGGCATAAGCTTGTCTTCTTTGATCTTCTATTCACCCATGAATTGTGAAATTACTAGAGCAGACTCAACATATACCCAGATTCGTCGTATACCAAGGTTAAGCGCAGTTTCGAGCCCAATAGTGCATGCTTCATATTCGGCTATGTTGTTCGTGGCTTCATACTCTTGTTTGCAAGATAGAGGATAAATGACTTTGTCAGGTGAAATGAGGAAGATGCCAGCGCCAAATGCGCTTCCGTTCACTGCACCGTCGAAGTATATCTCCCATGTTAGGATGGTGATTGTCAAGAAACCTTCATCGGGGAATTAGGGCTCGAATCTTTCGTTACGAGTCACTGGTTGAGAGGCCAAGAAATCAGATATGGCACTTCCCTTAATAGCCTTTTTAGACACAAATCGGATGTCAAATTGAGACAAGATTGTGACCCAACGAGCCGTCTAACTACTCAGCACCGGTTTTTGTAGGAGATACTTGATAGGATCCATTCGGGAGATGAGTAGCACCTCATGTGTCACAAAGTAGTGTCTTAATTTTTGGCAAACCCATGTCAATGCGACGCAAGTCTTCTCAATCATGTTGTACTTGGCTTCATAATCAGACATCTTCTTACTTAAGTAGTAGATAGCATTCTCAATGCGAGAGTCAAGCAAATATTGCGCGAGCATAGCACCCATGGCATTGTCAGTCACAGTGAGAAATAGAAGAAGTGGTTGACCCGATCTAGGCGGTTGTAAGACTAGAGGATTAGACAGATACTCCTTGATTTGATCAAAGGCATGTTGACAGTCGTCATTCCACTCGGTTGATGCCCCTTTCTTCAAGAGTCGTTGAATAGGCATGCAAATACTAGATAATTGTGCGATGAACCTACTAATGTAATGTACATGGCCAAAGAAACCTCTAATCTCCTTCTTGGTTCTCGGAATTGGCATTTCTTGAATTGACTTAATCTTGCTGGGGTCGACCTCGATTCCTCTTTTATTGACCATGAAACCGAGTAGCTTGCCAGCCTTTACACGGAAAATATATTTTTGTGGGTTGATCCTCATGCCAAATTTTCGACATCTCTCGAAGAATCGCCGTACAATGGGCACATGTGACTCATTGGTTTGTGAATTGACGATCATATCATCGACATATACTTCTACTATGTCATGCCTCATGTAGTGAGTAAGTGTGGTAGCCATTCGTTGATAGGTGGCGCCAGCATTGAAGAGTCCAAAGGGCATTACCTTGTAGCAGAAAGTTCCCCATTCCGTGCGAAAAGCCATCTTGTGCTTATCCTTGGGTTCCATGAATACTTGGTTGTAACTAGAAAATTCCTCCATGAATGATAATAGTGTGTGGCCAGCAGTAGCGTCAACTAGTAGATCAACATGTGGCAATGGAAACTCATCCTTAGGACATGCTTTGTTCAAATCACGATAGTCGACACACATGCGGACCTTGCCATCCTTTTTTGGTACAGGGACGATGTTGGCTAGCCATTCGGGGTAGTCTATCACTTCTAGGAATCCGGCTTGAAGTTGCTTCTCTACTTCCTCCTTTACCTTGAGTGCCCACGGTGGTTGGAGGCGGTGCGCCTTTTGCTTGACAGGTTTGGCATTTGGAAAAGTCGGGATACGATGTTGTGCAATTTTTGGATCGATACCGGGCATATTTTTGTAGGACCATGCAAATACGTCCACATATTCTCGAATCAAGGCGGGGAGCTCTTCCTTAATACTATCGGGTAGTGTAACGCTCATTTTGGTGATTTTAGCTTCGGTTTCAGTTCCCAAGTTGATTTCAATTGATTCACCCTCAATAAATTGAGATAGAGTGGGTGTTTCACAAAATTTATTTAGTTCATCATCATTATGCATATCATCCATGTAAACAACATTATCATCACAAACACCAATGTAAGGGAATGTAAGCTTCATATTATTCTTTGAAAAATGCAAAACATCATTATCCTCGAAAGTGTTAGATGACTTAAATTGAAAATCAGGAGGGCGACATGGTTGCCCATCTTTATTATCAAAAGAAAATGCGGACTCAGACTTAGACTTGGACTCAGACTCAAACTCGAATTCGCCTACACCACTAGATGGCTTGCTCCATTCCCAATGCTTCAAGGGTCCTAGGATAGGGGTGATCATGTTCCCCTCATGCTTGACTCCATGCTCCAAGCGCATATCTCCAAATAAACCTTCGAGGCCAAAATCTTCACATTCACCATCTTGAGTATGTATGACCTCCTCTGTCCTATGATCAAAGAATATCTCAAAACTGGGTTGTAGAGACCTAATGGTGGGTGAGTATCAAGGTTCGGGAAAGCCACAATAGGAGAAACCATCACCTTCCTTCATAAATTGTCCATTCAGAGTCCTGAAGTAGGGATCCATCTCGAAGTCCAAATTTTGATTCTCCTTCTTAGCACGGGCTCGTTCCCTATTTCTAGCTTCCATCCTCTTTATGTCTTCGGGTGTGGGTTTGTAGTCTAGACCAAAGGGTAGAGTAATGGTTAGAATCGGTGGAGGCTCGATGATTCCTTGTTGGTTGCGCCCAAGCCCGATGAAAGGTAGAAAGTCCATCTTCTTCATGATGCCCATGATCCTTGTGTTGCTAAACGGGTCATAGTATAAAGGGAAGTTCTCTTGATGCTCCAACCCCCAAGTTAAAGTGTTGACCTCTTCGAATAAAAAACTGGAAAGGGAGATCTCCTTATCCTTGTCTAGTTCATGCACTTGCTTAGCGGGTGAGTCCAATGCCCCTCCTCGGATAGTCACTATATCACCATTGTGTGCGAATTTGAGCATTTGATGTAAGGTAGATGGTACAGCTTTAGCTTGATGTGACCATGGTCTTTCGAGTAGTAGATTGAAGCTCGATGCGATGTCAAGGACTTGAAACTCGATGGGGAAGGCTACCGGGCCGAAATTGACTTCAAGGGAAATGGTGCCAAGGACTTCTCTCTTTGCATTGTCATAAGCGCGGATGGTTTGCCTTGAAGGAGTCAAGTCATCCAATCCTAACCCAAGGAGGCTTGCAACTTTTAAGAGACACACATTCAGGGCCGATCCATTATCGACTAGGACCATAGGGACTTGATTTCCTTTGACATGTATCTTGATGTAGAGTGCATCCGTGTGCTTGCCTTTTCTTGATATTAGGTCCTTATCAGAAAAAGTGATGGCATTTTCATTGCTTGTGATGGCCATGATTTCTCCCAAATCATTCGGTGTAGTGTCAATGGGTACTTGTGTGTTTCCCAAAAGTTGTAGCATTTTCTCCCTATATGGGCGTGAAGTCATAAGCAATCCCCATATGGTGATGTTTGCATGAGTCTTCTTCAATTGCTTCAAAAGTGGATCCTCTTCCAGTTCATTAGGAATCTTGGGAGACATAATAGGATTGTCGGCTTCAAGGTCAATTGGCTTGGCAACTTGCCCCGAGCTAGTGATGGTGTCCACTTCCTCTTATTTTAGGTTCATATAGTCATTCAAGTCGATGAGCATCATGCACTCTAAGTCCTCCATGGGATGGATAAGTTTAGAGGCATCCAAGATCCTCAAAGATGGCGCCAATAGTATTATGTGGAGGCAAAGGATTCGTCTTGGTGTTGGCTTTGCTGGAGGAATGACCCTCCCTTGGTCAATCAAGCCTTGCACCATATGGCGTAGTCGAATGCAATCGTCGGTCTTATGCCCATAGACTTGGTGGAACTCGCAAGGCTTGCTTTGATCAAGATTGGGATCTGGATCGGTTGGCGGTGCTAATGGCGTGATGGCATTTTGCGCGATGCATATTTTCTGAACAGTGCTAAGTGGCATGGACAATCGAGTGAATTGTCTTTTTATCTCACCTAATTGAATTGGCGCAGTTACCGCCACATTATTCACATCCATCGATTTCTGGTTGTTGCTTGTCCCAAAGTTCTTTCTTTGAAAAGAATTCTCTTGAGGAGTCTTGATCTTACCGGATGCAATGGCTTCCTCGAATTGAGTTCCCACGTCAATGAGGGCCTTGAAATTAGCATAATAATTGCTCACCATGCGATCATAGTAGATTGGTTGCAAGTTCTTGATTACCATTTGGACTTGATCTTCTTCAGATGGACGCTTCACCATTCGGGATGCCTTGTTGCGCCACCTAGTGATGAACTCGGAAAAGGTCTATTGAGCTTGTTGCACCACCTAGTGATGAACTCGGAAAAGGTCTCTTGAGCTTGTTGCTTGGTAGTTTCGAGATCTCTCTTGGTGACATCAACGGCGGTTGTACTTGTAGTGCTCAACAAACTCCTTGCAAATGTCCTCCCATTTGGAAACACGGTCGTCGTCCAATGACATGAACCAAGATAAAGCCGCCCCTCCTAAAGAGCGTTGGAATAATTGTGCCATCAATTAGGGTCCAATCCCCATAGGATAGAGGGTGAGGACATAGATCTTCAAGTGCATATGTGGACAACCCGTCCCATCAAATTTGTCAAAGTCGAGCATTTTGAACTTGTCGGGAAATCAGGCCCCCGGGAGAAGAGCCAATCGATCAAGGTTGTAGTCATCCTCCTTCCGCTTGAGGTCCTTGAGAATTCCTGCAATCTTGTCGACCTTATCCTCTAGAGGAGGTGCCGGAGTCTCTATGTCTTCATCAATCATGATTGGCCGCTTACCATCGGCTTTGCTAGTGTTCTTCTTTGAAGATTGGGCAATGGTACCATCATCACCCTTTGCTACATTCAGTGGCTCGAGAAATTGAGCCATGCTAACGCCCTTCAACTTCTCCATCAATTCACCCACCACGGTCGGATCATTCACTTGGATAGTGTCGTCACTCACGGTGTCCTAAGGGTAATCGCGCATGTATAAGAGACTATTCATTGACTGTGACACCATTCAAATGCATAGAGAAAGAATGCTTTATTTTAAAAAAATAAAGTAAAAAAGATTTAGAGCCGAAGTTTTTATTTGAAAACATGAGGTTTTGGGCATAAACACAAGGTTTTTTTTATTTTTTGGAATTTTTTGTTTTTGATTTTTTTTCTTTTGAAAAATTAATTTTAAGAAAAATATAACTCGGCTCTTTAGAAGAAAAACAATTTTGAAAAAAAGACTCGACTACGGTTTTTTTGTTTTGATAAGGAAAATATAAGTGCATAATTAATTTGGATCGACGAAAGGCAAGCATAATCATACAACATATTTCCACATAAGGCAAGTACCCCTAGGGTTTCGCTTGACTACATGCAAGGGTATGCAGTTGGAAGGGGGCCAAAGGACCGCTGCTATGGGAGGTTCAGCCTACTCACATGTGACACAAGGATGCCGTGTGAGGTCGAAGACCAAGGATCCCAATCATCGCAACGGACAAGTCGCATGCCATATCACCACGAATGATGGTATGTATGGGCAAGGACTCGTCGCGCCCCCTTAAGGTCAAGGTTAACAAACAATTATAATGCAAGCATGCAAGTGAAAAATAACAAACCACAAAACTCAAGCGAAAATTGCACATTATTTCTTAAACCCAAGAATCCCTAGTTGAGTCGCCAACTGTCAAAACCCGGACCAATCCTCACCTTCGCTGATCGATGGAGTCGCCACCCAAGTTTTATTACCGTGGAAAAACTCAGGAAAAACCAGAGAATAACTCCTTTATGTGCACAAAATAAGCCGATTTGCGAACCAAAGATGTGGGACTCGGGGTTCGTCTTGGATATGTAGGTATGAGGCACCCCATCTATGCTTTGGCAAAATAATATGCAATTTAAGCGAATACTTGTGCTTTGGTGCGTGTGTGCATGTGTGTAAACCAGATTTCCAGCAGCGAACCAACAATAATAATATATGTAAAATCGTAATTAAAGAGACAAGAAAAAGAAAAGAAACAATTTGGCTTGCGTCTCCACCACTAGAGACATCTTACGTACCCCGGCAACCGGGTTCAAAGCTCACGTAGTTCTTAGGTTAGAATCAACACTCAAGCAAACATATCAGTATCAGCATGTAATCAAAGACAAATTCGCAGCAACAGAGACAAATCAAAGGGAAAGAGACCGAGTTACCACCGAGGGCGTGTTCTTCGTCGTTCTTCGCGTTTGAGGGTTGTAGATCGCTTCTACCCTTTTTTCGTTCCTTAGTTCAACCTTAATTGGTTCTGGAACTACTGCAGAGACAAAACTAAACAACACACCACATAAGCAAAGAAATCGAATTGAGAAAATAAAATAGTAGAGTTTTCCCAAGCAAAAAGTTTAATGGCCAACCTCCTTAAAATTGTGTTTTAAGGGTTCTATTTATAGCGTTAAGGGTCTCAAGGGGCGTGGTTTTGATCCTAAGGTCGAGATTAAACCCCTAAATCCAATGGTTGAGGGTAGAAATAGAAAAAGTGGCCGACTCTGGGACGCATGACAGCCGCCTGGTGGCGGTCGTCCCTACTAAACCGCCGACTCAGTCTGCTACTGTTCACATTCTTCCTATTTTGACCGGATTTTTCCTATTTTGACTCTAATGTGATTCTTGCGTGCAAAGCTAAGGATCTCACACCAGAAAAACTCCAAGTTTTTTCCATATAAGGTCATTTACTTAACCTACACTCCAAGGATTAAGATTATTCCTCTTTTATCCATAAAATAGGCAAAATAATAAACCAACTTGATTAGGCCTCTATTCCAACGAAAATCATAGACAAATAAGTCAGAAAATTCGTGCTAAGCCTGGGCCTCATTATATGGATAGTCCATGAATTTACTTATTGGATTCTTAAGTCAAATTAAAGACCAAAAATTAATAAAATCAACCTTGTGCTCTAAAACACAATAGTAATCCAATAGAATAAAATAGATGGCTAAATTTGGGTGTTCATAGTTATTTATTTTATTATCTCAGTTTATTATCACCTCAATATCGATTTTATTTATTTATTTGTTATTTATTCTAATCGATTGAAATCCTAAAGACAGTGTTGTTTACAATAGTCCCTGTGATTCGACCTTGTTTACAACAGCACGCTGTATACTTGCAGCTCGTTTTGTACGAACACCACACAATAAGAGAGTTAAAACGGATTACCTATTGATGTCCTCCTCTAGCTCCTACTTGCTCACCACTCCTTAGCAGAATTGTATCTCAAATTCAAGCTGGAATTCGGGGTAGAAAGAAGACGAACAGGCATCTGGTGTCAACAACAAACTTGTAGCTCGTCCTCTTAGCTTTCCAGGGACTCCAAAGACACAACAAATCGATGCATATAGCTCTAGGTACGGCAATTCTTTGGGGACTGCCTGTATAGGAATTCTCTACTCGAGTTCCTCCTTCCTTCTCTATAAGCTTGCTCCAATCCGCCTTCTTCTTCTCCTTCTCTTTCTCTCCTCTTGCTACTACCTTGCTACTACTCCTCTCCACAACATTCCTCTAGAATTTCAACCCTTTTCTAGGGTTCTTAAGCTTGGGAAGAGATAATTCTTCCAAGCATCTAGCTTATGTGTGTATAGAGGGGGGAAGAGAGAAATTGTGTGTGAAAGAGGGTGAATGGGAGGTCCTATTTATAGTGTTTAGGGGGTCTGGATGTGGTGTTGATCTAAAGGTCAGGATTGAATCCATGGATCCAAAGGTAGATACCTAGAATCAAGAAAACATGAAAAATCAGGAAAACTGCCGAAATTGGGGACGATGACCACCCAACCATGGCGGTCATGTCGTGGTGACTTCCATGTCAAGTCTTGAAGCCCGCCAGGTGCTAGCAGACATGTCTCCATGTCCGCCGGCACCTATTTCCAAATTCTCTCTTTCCTTTTCAGTTTTCATCCTCATTATTCCGGTCCAACTTGATCCCCACGCCCTTCCTAATCAGTTTTTTGCTTGTTTTATGCTCCAACAAACCTCCTAACTTGTAGCTGTGAAGACCCGACCCAGAATCACTTGGGCCTCCTTACCTTTCCCTTTACACCTTCTTCTTAACCAACATCCAATATCTTTAGAGTCGCCATCCGAATTTTATTATAGGACAAAATTCGGGAAAATTTTTTCCTTGAATCCCGATGACTCCATTTAAAGTAACTGATTAGCGAACCAAAGATAATGGGCCCGGGGGTTCGTCATAGATGGGAAGGAGTTAGGCACCCGTCCGTGTTGGGGGGAAACTTTGTGCAATTGAAGAATAGAAGTGTGCCTTGTGGCTTACAGATTACCTCATCTCACCTCTCTTACTATAGTTATTGGGGCTTACATCTCCTCTCACGAGAAGGCCCAAAGTCATCTCGGTGTCTTGAGTTGATGCTTCATCACTGCCTCTACCTTCATCCCACCTTTCGCCTCAGGATACCTCTATGACTTCCAATGTCTTCACCTTCTCCCTGTCTACTGAGATTCATCGCCTTGTGATGCATCCATCATCCCTAATATCTTCACCATTCCCTTCCAATCAAGGCACTACTCACCCATGGTGTCCTAAGGGTTCAATTCCAATGATAGAGTTCACGGTCATCATGGATTCTAGACTCAAGCTTTTTTTTCTTTGAAAATAGTGGGAAAGTGTGATGGGATACAGTCGCAAAATATTTTTCCTATTCTTCGAGAATATATATATCTCATGAAGACTCAGGCTCAGAAGGGTTGGACATTGAAAGATGAGACACCCTAGCTTGAATTCGGTTTGGTGCTTTGAAAAACGTGTGATGCAATGCCAAATGTATGCAAATGTGAATTCCCTAAGATAAGGTAGACCGATTGAACATAGACGTCAATTGGGGAACCAACACCAAAATTTTATCATCGGCTTAAACATGTATACTTACTCCCCTAGGGTTCGTTTACTAGACTCACTAATTCCCACTATGCAATATAGCACCCTACGCAGAGTTAGCACGGTAGTCCTGCTAGCCGGTTATCGGGCGGGGTCAAGAGGAACCGCCCCTTGCTAGTGCGGGGTGGGCCCAGTGAAAATTTTTTTTACTATACTCTTTCCTACATATATTTTTTTTGATTTTTTTGGTTTATCGAAATAAAAACACTCTATTTACAAACACTCGAATCTACAACAATAATCACCCAAATGCACGTACCACTTATTGATTCATTATGCATGAGATGCTTAGGGTATGCAGCTGGTTGGGGGCTAAAGATTGCCGCTAGGGAATAGTTTGACCTACTCACACGTGATAATGGATATCGCGTGAGGTCCAATGCCCATTAATCCCCGTCATTGCTAAGCATCGAGAAACAGGTTCACTCAAGCCACTATCGCTTAAGGAAAGCATTGTAGCGGACTCGGATTCCCTCACCCTCTTATGATGGAGGCTTCACATCAATTATCATGAAAGCAAGGCACTTATGATGACACATATAAAGGCGTACAAAATTTGACAAATGCACAAAGTTTCTTGAACCCTCTAGATCCCAGTGGAGTCGCCAGCTGTGAAGACCCGACCAAAATCACTTGGGCCTGTGAAGACCCGACCCAAAATCACTTGGGCCTCCTCACCTATCCTTTACACCTTCTTCTTTACCATCACCCATTATCTTTGGAGTCGCCACCCAAATTTTATTATAGGACAAAATTCGGGAAAAATCTTTCCTTTGAATCCCGATGACTCAATTTAAAGCAACTGATTAGTGAAACAAAGATAATGAGCCCGGAGGTTCGTCATGGATGGGAAGGGGGGCGAAACTTTGTGCAATTGAAGAATAGAAGTACGCCTTATTGAAGTGTGTATATAGTGTGGAAACAAAGCACATAGTGATAGAATAAAATTGAAACAAAAAGGAAAATAAAAATATTTGGGCTTGAGTCTCCACCACTAGAGACCACCTAGTACCCCGACGACCGGGTTCAAAGCCCATGTAGTTCTTGTCATGGAATCACATGACACTCACATCATCAACAAAAGCATCATTCAGCAACACCAAATCAGTAGCAAATAGTAATCAATAAGATTCACAATCAAGAAGGGATTATAGTACTTTTCTCAGTTGTTGGACAGAATCTATGTGTTGTCTTTTATTGGATTTTACACAATGAGAATGCCAATTCGGCTTCTGGGCCCAACAGTAAAGTTGTAGATCTCCCTCTTAGCTTTCTAGAGAGTCCAAGATCATAGCAATCCTACTTCTAGAACCTGAGAGATGAATTCTTTTTCTAAAACTACTGGCACCAGGCCCCTCCACTCGGATTCGCCACCTTCTTGGCCTCAAGATTGCTTTTGATTGCTTCACCCTCTTGATCTCCTCTTGCTGGCTTCCTTTTTAATCCTTTCCCATGAAATTCTCCAGAGTTTCTACATATAAAAATATTTCTAGGCATGGAGAAGTAGAGTTTCTCCAAGCAAACAAAGCTTATGGGGGTATGTGTGTAATGAGAGTTTGATCCCTTATAATGTGAGTGGGAGGTCCTATTTATATTTTTTTGGGGAGTGTAGGGGTATGGACGTGCTTAATGACTAAGGTTCCATCCAAAAATCTGGGCAAAAACCATGTAGAATCAAATCGGGGAAAATCGGGCAATCTGGGTACCAAGGTCTCTAGTCTCCACTACTAGAGACCACCTACGTACCCCGGCAACCAGGTTCAAAGCCCACGTAGTTCTTGTTGTAACACCACATCAATCACATCATCAAAATCATCATCAAATCACAAATAAATAGTAAATACAAAAGGATTAGGACTACCTCTTGTAGCCCTCCTCTAGCTCTTTGGATTGGGTTGTGTTTTCCACCCACCTTCTTTCCACTTCTAAGCTCAATTATTGACCCCCTCTTGATCTACCCTTGCTGGATTATTGTTGATGCTTCCCAAGAAATTCTTCCAGAGTTTCTGCCTAAAAGAAGATGTCTATGCTTGGAGAGGCAAAGTTTCTCCACGTAACAAAGCTTATAGGAAGTGTGTGTAAAAGAGAGAATCCCTTGAAATGTGAATGGGAGGCCTTATTTATAGAGTTCTGGGGAGTATAGGGGCGTGGACCTACTTAATGACCAAGGTCACAGCCAAAACTCTGAGCCAAAACCGTGTCAAATCAAATTAGGGGCAAAATTAGGGGACTAGGGTAGTTCTGGGCACCCATGACTGCCGCCAGGCCCGACGGTCACCTGTGGATGGCCGCCTGGACCTGGCGATCGTCCCGCGATGACCGCCCGGGCCCCCGCGTTCCACCCGTTCTTTCCTTTTTTTGATCCCGATTTCCCCTAACTCCTCCCTGATTTGATTCAACTGCGTAATCAACCCCTAATCAACCCAGAATCACCTCTTTTCTTCATTATTACTCCTCCCAATCACTCCATAACTGATTGATTACAAATCTATTCCCCATTTTATGTGAAATCATACCAAAAACATATTTTCTATTTAAAT
The DNA here is from genome assembly GCA_028386065.3 of Turnera subulata. Classification (NCBI taxonomy): domain Eukaryota; kingdom Viridiplantae; phylum Streptophyta; class Magnoliopsida; order Malpighiales; family Passifloraceae; genus Turnera; species Turnera subulata. Next base: position 2,311 of record JAKUCV010007018.1, on the reverse strand, counting down.
GATGATTAACTCTGATTTTCCACGAAAATCAGAGCTAAAATTAGCCTGCAAGAAATGTATTTATGGGCTGATTAACTCTGGAAAGTCCATATTGCATTAACTTAGGCATTCAAATTTATCCTTAACCCAAAAATAAATCATTTCAATATAATTGGGTTAAAGTAAACAATAAAGCCCAAATAAATAAAATGAGATAATATTTTAATAAATTAGACCTTAATGTGTTTTTATCCTAAGATTAAATCATCTCATTAATCCTATGGTTCAAAAATATAAATCCTCAATTCGTAAAATATATGTATTCTACTAAAATAAATTCGAAATGTACCTTAGCTAAAGACCAAATTATCTCATTGATCATATGGTTCGAGCACACTCAAAATCTAAATTAGAAGAATATTTGTGGGTCAAATTTGGGTGTTCACAATAGCCTACCCCCACCCTTTTCCTAATTTTCCTTACTTTCTCCCCACTCCACTCTAAATACATAAAAAACAAAAGGAAAACAACTAAACCCGAATTTTGAAGAAAATTAGGTTTAATTGGCTGTTAAACTCTGTGTTTTTAATGGACTTTAGTTGCTAGGGGGTCCATACTTCATTGGTCCAGGCTATTATTTATTTTGAAACCCAAAATCTTCTCAAAATGGTTCAAAATAAATAAAAAGCCTAAATACAATAAGATACCCATATTTTTACTAAAGTTAGACTTTAAATATATTTAAACTCAGAATTAAATCATTTCAATAATTCCAAGCTAAATACACAAAAATCGAAAAATAATAAAAATATTAATATTTCACTAAATTACATTATAAACACATTTCGTCCTAGGATCAAATCATATCAGTAATCCACACACAAAAATACTTTTATAATCTAATTAAATGAAGCATTAGTGGGTCAAATTGGGGGTGTTCACAGATGCCCCTCCTTGATGAATCTTTAGGAACTGAAGATAAACCAACAAAAAGAAGAACATCTAAATTTAATGGAGTAGATGCTGATGCTGATGTCGACTTATGTACCATGGGTCGGGAGTCATCTCATCCCAGGTTTTTAAGGATTTATCGTCCTCCTAAAGGGACTCGGTTTAGGTTTGTGATAGAATCATCTCACCTATCGGGTCCTCAACAAAGAAGCCTCTCATCTTGGTGAACTAGGAATTTTATCATCCTCCTTAGGGTACTAAGTGTTTGTTTAGTAGAATCATCTCATCTACCAGGTCGTTAACAAAGAATCCTCTCTTCTCAGCTAACTAGGGATTTTATCATCCTCCCTGAGGTACTCAGTGTTTGGTTTGGTAAAATCTTCTCATCTACCGGGTTGTCAACAAAGAATCCTCTCATCTCGGCTAACTAGGGATTTTATTGTCCTCCCTAGGGTACTCGGTTTTTGGTTGTCAACCCAGAATCATCTCATCTCGGTCAACCAGGGATATGTCTCCTCCCATAGCGGTGATTTCAGGGTTACCTACTTTCTTTTGGTTGCTAACTTGGTTAGCTAAAGATTTTATCGTGCTCCCTGGGGAACTCGGTGTTTGGTTTGATTGTGGGAATCATCTTATCCCTCCCATGGCATCACATGCCCTCTCATCACCCGTCAACAATTCTTGGGGCATTACATGCCCTTCGGTGTAGCATGCCACAAGAAAAGTCATCTCCAGCAATGGGGCTTCATGCCCGGGAATTTGATTTAGAGCGGTGTAGCATGCCCCAAGTGAGTCTTATCAATACATGGGGTAGCATACCCTGGGAAAATCATTACATGGGGTAGCATGCCCCGAAAACCAAATAGGGTAGCATGCCCTAACAGTGATTCTAATCATACGGGGTAGCATGCCCCAAGTGAGTCGCATGTGGTAGCATGCCCCGGAAATGTGTGCTGAATTGTTTGTTGCTTGATTAGCTACCAAGTTTACATTACTTTATATCTGAATCTTTACTGATGGCAAAATGCGAGAGCTGAGTTGTTGATTAGGTTTTAGATATGAACATCATAGATTGATTAGAAGACTAGAGATGCGAAAGCTGATAGTTATTCTTAAGGTTGATAAATTATCTATGCTTAATGAATTTAGTTACAAACTGTGCTAGTGAGAACTAGGTAGTTATGTGATGTGCACATATTTCACATAGTATTAAAGGCATGAAAACTTCTTTATTATTATTATTTTGAATAAAAATCATGCATTTACTTATCTTTCTTTGTTTTATTGTTGAATAAATTGCTTGAACTAACAATTATGTTTTCAGGTGTAAAATCGTCCCTCTTCGCTACCGAGAACGATCAATTTCGGCCAAAACTGGAAA
>JAKUCV010007017.1:4108-16557 GCA_028386065.3 Turnera subulata | reverse complement strand
CTTGTGATAAGCATGTCTATGCTTGGGATGTCTATCCCGTGATTATTTTTGGGATGTCTATCCCTGGGTTCGTATTTTTGGGATGTCGATCCCTGGGTTCTCTGGATTTGGTCTGGCACCCGGAATATGTTGATAACCAGGTCTGACCCCTAGCTTATCCGTGACGGGGCCCGGAAAGATAAAATTGGAAATTGGATTTTATTTGAGTCTTTTGATTTGTTTTATTTTGGCCGTTTTTCCTTGTTTTCGACTTGAGTAATTTTAGTGTGCATATTGATTGTCTTTCCTTCGTCGGTGAGCACTTCGGACTCACCCCTCACCTGCGGGCTTTCATCTCGTAGGATGAGTTATTTGTGGTACAGGTTTGATGCATTCCAGACAGGCTGTGGCGTTATCCCTTAGACAGGGCTTGGATCCATAGTTTGCATCAGTGTTGCATACAGTGTTTTGTGAGTTATTAAGTCTTCCGCTGTGCATTGTTTTACTATTGTTGGGCCATTGGGCCGGTTAAGTTATTATTGTTGTTTTTATTTTGGGCTATTGAGCCCGTGTTCCTGTTGCATACACTGTATGCTGGGCTTGTTTTGATTGGGTCGTCACAGTTCCGCCACGTGTTTACTGTGTACGGTAAATACGGGTCGGGGCGTTTCATTTTGGTAGTGAAGCGGGCGTTAGGTCTTGTTCGGCAGTCCTTGTGTGTTTGTTGTCCTTTTTTGCATAGTTCGCTCCATTTGCTTATTATTTTATATCATTTTAATTAGTGCATTATGGATCCAGTCAAGGGACGCCAGCTGTCGCAGAACATATACATAAGAGGTAATGATGCCATAAATAAGCGGAAATATAAATATTATTAATAATACTAATATTTGATTACAAACAGAAATATTACATTGATATTTTATAAAAAAAGAAAATACATTTATCTTCTCGGAACGACTTGACCCTGAAGCTGTTGGGGTCATTGTTGATGTTGACTTGGATGCAGTCGCTCCACGAAAACCACATGCCGCCTACGTTGTTCTGGACGGGAAGCTCGAACCGGTTTGCTTGAGGAAACCAGAGTGGGATGAGACCGTGATCGTCTTGAGGCTGCCACTGGGTCTCTGTGAGAAGAACCATGTTTGGTTTGTATTGGTTCTTCAGGTCCCTCAAAGTATGCGAGAACTCCTGGGAATGCCTAGCGACTCCTCTGCAGTTCCACACCAGTAGTCGGGCCTTTGGCCAAGTTACGGGCAGACGAGTTACTCTGGGCATGCTTTGGGCCGTCATCGAGAGCTGGTAGTAGGTGCCTTGCTCCAGGAAATGGCAAGTGGACTCCAGGTTGAACTCGTGAAGTCTTTCGGAGATGAAAAACAAGCTGGAGTTGGCCGAGCTGTAGTAGGAGGTCCTCAGAGTGCCATGGTCTTCCAGGAAGAACGTCTCTTCCATGGGAGTGATGAAGAATCTGGACGAGTAGAGTTCGTCGATGAAGACCAGGTGCGGCATCCTGCCGAGCTCGTTCAGTAGTTCTTCTGGACGCTCGTTGACCACGCTGTAGGCTAGTCGGTTTCTTCTGCCTAGGTTGGCACCTTCGACGAAGAAGACGGATGAGGGAGCAGGCATGTTGTTTCGGACGCGTTGGTGTTTTTATTTTCTGAGTATGGTAGTTTCTTTTGCCTTAGCATTTTGATGCTTTAAAATGCTTTTGATGATTTACACCTCACCGCTCCGTTTCTTTTATACTCTTATGGGGAGCGTGTTTACTATTTTCAATTTTCAAGATTTGCTTTTGAAATTTTACCGTTGCTTCATTTATTGCTTGTTACTTTATACGTTTTTCGGGCTACAATGCCAGAATTTTTCAGCCTTTTTTCATCTCATGATATTCTTTCGCTCTGGCTACCTTGTCCTTTCTTTTTATGGTTTTACTATGTTTTCTTGCATCTTTTATCACATGCATCCGTGACCGTTGAGGCTAGACTGATGGGACCATACCTCGAGTAGAGCGCATGTGCGACAAGCTTACACCTGTTCGGACATCGTGGAGGGATAGGAGACTTGACAGACGATTTTGGCTCATGCAGAATTTGTGGACAAGTGGGTATCGTTTCTTTCGAGGGACACAGGACGCTCTCGTGATCACTGCCTTGCAAGTTAACAGACGTCTTTTTCACAAGGGAAACCGACGTCACCGATAGTTGCGCGTGTTACGTTTCTCGGGGTCGAGGATGTATACGACTGATTTGGGCGCTGATCATGAAAATATGTTTTTATTTTAACTTCTTTATGTTTTGGTTTTGCAAAACAAATTTTGTTTTTAATTTCTTTATGTTTGATTTTACATCCTTATTGTTGATTTTTTTTATCTGCCTCGTGATGTTTTTGTTTTTCTGTTTAACACAAAATTTCGTAACATAAGAGTTTTTGATTTAAAAAGAAAGCTTATTTTATTTATTTTATAATAGTTTTACAACAGGAGAAGAAGTACTCTATGGAGCTACTTGCTTCTCTAGATCTTTTACAAGCTTTTGTACGTTCTTCACGTGAGGGAAGAGTTCTGCGCACGCCAGTTCGATCTGCATCACCGCCGAGCTGATCTTCTTCAGTGAGACGTTCAGCTGCTTCAGTGTCTGTTGCGGAGTGCTGCTTTCAGCCGTCGCCTTGCCCTTTCGATCTTTAGCTTTCTTGTCAGCACGCTTCTTACGCCGTCTGCTGGAGACCACCATGTGTTCCTTCAGGCCGATGATGTTGGTTTTGAACCGCTTCTTGGGAGGTTCTTCATCGGAACTTGTCGGGAAGGCAGTGCCACCGATGTAGCTGTTGTTCTTGGAGCCTGAGGTAGTTCTTGATCTCAGTGGAGAGTCCATGACTGGGTGTGAGTATGCCAGTCATGAGGCTTGGTTCTTATAGAGGACGAGATGTCGCTTAAGGGTATAAGCGACATATCGCGTTGAGTTTGGACACCTGGCAGAGTGTGCCAGAAGTTTATCGTGGTAGGACCCACGGATAAGACGGAATTTCGGGGACGAAGTTCTTTTTAAAATGGGTAGACTGTAACAGCCCGGGTAAAAATTTTGGATTTTTACCGGACTGTAAAAGTCTTTCTACAGTGATTTACCGGAAGAATTAATCTTGGGTAATTAATTCAAGGTAAATCGGGCGTCGTTTTTCGAAACCGAGGGTTTTCCCACGCTCGTGATTTTTCGGGCCTAAGTCGGTATTTTTCGGGTCCCGGAATTCTCAGAAAAATCACACCAGAAAATAACTAAGGGGGTATTAGTTATTTTCTGGTCCGGACCAGACTCGCTCCAGATAATTGCATTATTGAAGCTCACAAGTCATATAGTAAAAAAAAAAATAAACAGCTTAAAGTCGGTGAAGAACAAGGGGGAGGGAGAGAAAAGAAAGAAGGAAAAAAAGAAAGAGAGGGAGAGAAAAAAAAAAGAAAGAAGAAAAAAAGAAGAGAGAAAAAAAAAAGAAAGAAGAAAAAAAGAAGAGAGAAAAGAAAAAAAGAAGAGAGGAAAAAAAAGAAAAAAAAAAAGAGAAGGAAAAAAATGGAAATCGGGAAGGAAGAATAAGAGGGAAAAAAAAAAGAAAAAAAAAAGAGAGAGAGAGGGGGAGGGGGAGGGGGAGGGGAGGTGCCACCGCTGCCGGCCACCACTACCAACGACCACCTTCAGCACCTGCCGCCTCTTCTCCTCGTGGTCGTGCCACCCTTCCGTCGCCAAGCCAGCCGTGCCGCCGCTTGGACGAGACGCCGCCACCGCCCTTGAACGAGGAGGACCCGACTCGGATCCGTCCCCTTCCGCTCGCGTCGCACCACCGCACCACCAGCAGCCGACTCGCCCGAGTAGCGCGCCTCCACCGTCGCTGCTCCCGCGCCTCGTCGTCGCCACGCCTTGCCTCGCCATCCCGTGCCGCGCCGCCGTCGAGCTCAAGGTGAGCAACCGTTGTGGTGTCGACCCGGATGGGTCACGATGTGGGTCGGGCTGACCCGTTCTCTTTGGATCCGAGCGAGTTGGGTGGGCTGAAGCTAACGGGCTGGGGCTTGAGGCCTTGGGCTGCTGGTCTGGGCCTAACACGCCTGGGCTGGCTGCCTTGCTGGTCAGCTCCTACGCCTGGGCTTTAGCTTGGGCCTTGGGCTGGGCTTGGACTTGGCCCAGTCCAGATAAAAAAAATAATAATAAAAATATAATCTGGTTTTAATAATTATTTCCTGACACTAAATAATTTTTGGAAAAAAATTATATACATGATTTAATTGGAAATATTTTGGGAAAATATGAGATATGGAGAATAAATAATATTTATGCATACGAGAATAGTTTGTGAAATATATGTATGCGTATTTATAAATTCGTATTTATTTTCAGAAAATAAGTCATATAAATATATTCTCTGGAAATGATTTTCCTAAAATAATAATATTTAGTAATTAAATTTTAGCAAATATAACATTTTATGGAAATAACTTTGGGATAAATATATATAAGTTATAATTCCTAGGAAAATTAGGATGTTTATTATTTTGGTAAAGTATAATTAATTTATGAAAAATATTTTTAAGAGTTTTAATTAAAATATGGTACCGAAATTATATTCGGTTATGGAATAATATTTTCGGTAAAGGGAAATAATAAAAGATATGTAACCGGGATGGGTTATTTCGCAGTTTTGGCATCATAGCATACCGATTATGCGCATTTATGTATATATTGTTTTGTTGTATAGGTTCGGATATCGGGCAGTTTCCCGAGGAGCCGGCGTCGGACTTGTCATTGTCTCCGGAGTTGAGTAATCGGCCAAGGTGAGGATAGATTTCTTTCAATATGTGTCTGTATTATTCGGTTATTGTGTTTGTTGTTTATTGCACTGTTGGTTGCTACATTTGTGTGATTGTTGTCGGGATGTTTATCCCAGTATTGTGATTGGTTTTTGGACGCTTGTCTTTGAGTCTTTCGGTATAAGTACAACGGAATAAATAATAAATTGTGATAAGGATGTCGATCCTTGATTTTGGATAGGGATGTCTATTCTGTATTATTCGGTTATTGTGTTTGTTGTTTATTGCACTGTTGGTTGCTACATTTGTGTGATTGTTGTCGGGATGTTTATCCCAGTATTGTGATTGGTTTTTGGACGCTTGTCTTTGAGTCTTTCGGTATAAGTACAACGGAATAAATAATAAATTGTGATAAGGATGTCGATCCTTGATTTTGGATAGGGATGTCTATCCCGGTATTTTGGTTAGGGATGTTGATCCCTGTGATTTGATTTTGATGACGATAATATAATTGTCACGTGGTAAGTAGTGGTACGACTCGATGCTTTAAGACTGTTTCGTGGTGGCCGTGACCTGGGTTACTTGTGATAAGCATGTCTATGCTTGGGATGTCTATCCCGTGATTTTTTTTGGGATGTCTATCCCTGGGTTCGTATTTTTGGGATGTCGATCCCTGGGTTCTCTGGATTTAGTCTGGCACCCGGAATATGTTGATAACCAGGTCTGACCCCTAGCTTATCCGTGACGGGGCCCGGAAAGATAAAATTGGAAATTGGATTTTATTTGAGTCTTTTGATTTGTTTTATTTTGGCAGTTTTTCCTTGTTTTCGACTTGAGTAATTTTAGTGTGCATATTGATTGTCTTTCCTTCGTCGGTGAGCACTTCGGACTCACCCCTCACCTGCGGGCTTTCATCCCTTGGACAGGGCTTGGATCCATAGTTTGCATCAGTGTCGCATACAGTGTTTTGTGAGTTATTAAGTCTTCCGCTATGCATTGTTTTACTATTGTTGGGCCATTGGGCGGTTAAGTTATTATTGTTGTTTTTATTTTGGGCTGTTGAGCCCGTGTTCCTGTTGCATACACTGTATGCTGGGCTTGTTTTGATTGGGTTGTCACAGTTTCGGCACGTGTTTACTGTGTACGGTAAATACGGTTCGGGACATTTCAGGAATTTTCGGAAAAGTCGGGTTTATTCTTGAGCTAACAGACCAAAAATAAAGATAAGTGGGTATATTGGATATTTTCTGGTCCAGACATCGTATAGTGCATCTACATAGTAAGGTGCTTTTTCCTGTGAAGTCTGTGATCTGCTTTTTCCTGTGAGCATGTGAAACCTTGTCTCCTCCTGTGAAGCTTGTGACACCGCTTGATATAACCAGCTCTTCATTTGCTTTCTTTCTCACGCCATCTCCTGCTTACCACCATACTTTTCCTCTTCATTTTTCCCTCTGCCCAGTTCTTCTTTTGCAACCTGCATAACCAGAAAAAAAAAATAAAAAAAAAAACAAAAACAACTACACACAATCTGCCACGTCACCCCTCTCTCCTTCCTTTTCCTTTTCTTTTTCTCCTCCACCGTGACCAACCACCACACGCCGGCCGAGCCACCCACATCACCTGCACCCGAGACCACCTCGTCGCCATCGCCACCTGCTTCTCCTTTAACTTCCTCTAGTCGCCGCCGTTGCAAGACGAGGAGTGGTCGTCGCCGTTCTCCTCACGCACGACAGAGTGGCCATGAACCACCACCGGCAGACGCGCCGTGAGCCTTCTCGAGACGCCACCTGCAGACGCCGACGACGCCATCTTTCCCTCGCAGCCGTCTGGCGTCACCATTGTCTCGCTCGATCTGCACCTCGCTCGCCGCGCGCCGCCCGCTACGTTGACTGCAAGGTGAGCCATCGTTGTGGTGTCGACCCGGATGGGTCACGATGTGGGTCGAGCTGACCCGTTCTGTGGTTGGGTCGCATATGGGTTGGGGCTGGGCTTGGGCCGTGAGGTTGGGCTTATAGCCATGGCCTGGGCCTTGCTCTAGGGCTTGGTCAAGAGTTACATAGTCCAGCCCAGTCCGAAATTAAAAAAAAAAAAGAAAGAAGAGAAAGAAAAATAATCTGGAAAAATAGAATTTAATGGAAATAATTTTGGGAAGATATAATTCTACAAAATATGATGTTAGGGAAATAATTTAAGGAGAAAAAGATAATATTTGTGGAAATAATATTTTGGAAAGTACATATTTATGGAATAATTTTGGGAAGGATATTATCAGGGTAATAAAATACCCGAATAATATTCGGGGATAAGTATAAGTATAGTATGGTATTTTGACACTTGAAATAAATGGTGAATGATGATGATAATAGAATTAACCCGGGGAAGTAACCGAGAGGAGTCAGTATTTATTTTTCGGTACACAGTATTAGCATGGCATTTGCATATCACCTTATGTGTGCATATTATTTGATTGACCTAGGAGCTGGTAACGAGCAGTTTGCTGAGGAACCGGACTTGGAATCTATGGGACATTTCCATAATTGAGTAATCGGCTAAGGTGAGGATGAATAATCCTTGTTATGTTGCCTGTAATACTTGTGTGCCTTGTTGTTTGTTTGAACTGCTGAGATATTGATTGTTGGCTATTTGACTACTATGGTTATCATTGTTGCTATTGAACTGTGATATTGATTCTTGGATGTTGTGTTGAGATTGATGTTGAACTATTGACTGTGGATAATTAAGAAAAGGATAATGGAAATTGGAAATTGAATTGAGATGATGATATAATTGTCACGTAGAAAGTAGTGATACGACCCGATGGTTTGAAAATTAATTTTGGGATGCTATGGTCGGTTACTTGGTTTGGATACTTGGTTTGGTGGGGCTGTCATGCCCGGTATGATATTTTTGGGATGTTGATCCCGGTATAGTTATTTTGGGATGTTGATCCCGGTATGGTAATTTTGGGTTGTTGAACCCGGTATGGTAATTTTGGGATGTTGATCCCAGTATGGTTATTTTGAGATGTTGATCCCGGTATGGTAATTTTGGGTTGTTGAACCCGGTATGGTAATTTTGGGATGTTGATCCCGGTATGGTAAGATTTGGTATGGTTCTTTGACCTGGCATCCGGAATTAATTGATAACCAGGTACGACCCTAGCTTGTCCAGTGACGGGGCCCGGAAGATAAAATTGGGAATAGTAATAAGATATTCTTTTGGTCTTGGCTCAGTCTTGTTTGATTTGTATTATTGTTTGCCTGTGATTTCTTCACTGTATTACGGTTGCCTGCATATCACTGTTTATCCTTCGTCTGTGAGCACTTCGGACTCACCCCTCCCCTGCGGGGTTTCATCCCGTAGGTTAAGTTGTTTCGTAGTTCAGGTACGACATTCGATGGCTGCTGCTTTCATCTCCACCTGACTCCGGATCCATACCTCCGCTGCATGTGCATATAAGTCTTCCGCTGCTGTGTTATATATGTTGCTGTGTTGCTGCTTTCCTATTTGGCTTATGATGATGTTTATACTGGATATACTGCTGCTGTTGAGCTAGTGTGTGGTTTGAATAATGGTCCCCGTATATGGGTGACAGATGATATTTCTATTGTATTTGGATTTACTGTGTAGTATTTTGACTGCGATGTACTGTCTGTTCTATCAATAAGAATAGTTTCGGCACGTGTTTACTGTGTTCGGTAAATACGAGTCGGGGCGCTTCAGTTTGGTAGCGGAGCAGGCAGTAGGTCATTAGGGACATGATTGTGATTGCATGGTTGCTTGTTTGTGCATAAGATCTGCCATGATATGATATGCATACACATACATTCTCATATAGGTACGAATGGATCCGGTTGGAGGGAATCAGCATGCTAGAGTTCACCTAGATGACGATCAGGTATCGGTAGATCAACCGGAGCAAGTTGCGGGAGGTCCGGAACACCCTCCGAATGTTCCTTTGGGAGACCCTACGCAGATGTTAAATGTGGTAACTCAGATTCTGCAAAGGCAAGATGCCAGAGATGCTTGTATCGATGCTATGGAAGCTCGGGAACAGGAAAACTAGGGACTTGTTGAGGATCCAGTGTATATGAAGCTGGAAAAGCTTGGGGCTGAGATTTTCACCGGTATCACTACACCGCCGGATGCTGATCAGTGGCTCTGTCAGATGAACAGGGTTATGCCGAAACTGACATGCAGGAATGACAAGTGGGCCAGGTATGCCGCTGCCATGTTCAGAGGAGTTGCTGTTGATTGGTGGGAGTCTGCAACCGGAGATTTTCTGACGCCTATCACTATGCCATGGAATCAGTTCATGAATATGTTCCGAAGGAAGTTTGTTTCTGAGGCATACCAGGACCAGCTGAAGCGAGAGTTTCTGGGGTTACAACAGGGTGCAGAACAAACGGTCATTCAGTATGAGGTCCAGTTCAACCATCTGTCTTTCTACGCCAGTGAGTTTATAGCTACTCAGGAGGCTAGATGTTGACGTTTCTAGGATGGTCTTCGATCTGGCATCCAGACAGTCATGGGATGCAAGGTCTACGAGACTTACCAGGACATGCTATCAGATGCCTTGAGTGCCGAGATTATTTGGCTGGGCAATGAGAGAGAGCAACAGGAGATCCGTAAGAGACAAGCTGCACAGGGTTCTGGGGGACAGAACAAGAGGTTCCAGACACCTGCTAACCGATCAGGGTATGGACAGAGCCGTTCTATGCCAGTGAGTCAGGGTCATGGATGAAACAACAATACCTACAACCGAGGCAGTTCTTGGACTCAGTCTGGAGGGACTTCATCTGGGAATACTCGCCCGAGACTTCCTCTGTCTCAGGTGAGGTGCTATGAGTGTAACGAAGTTGGGCACTACCGATATTCTTGTCCCAAGTTGGGAAGATCTGGAGGTACAGCACCTGCTCAGAAAGTGCAAGTTTCAGTTGCCAGTTTTCCTAGTGGTTCTGGAGTTGGCCGAGGCCGAGGACGTGGAGCTGTTCCTGCTAGAACTCAGTCAGCCATGAACCAGAGTGTAGCAGTACCGAGAGAATTTGTTATCACCGCTGATGAGGATCCAGAGAATGTCATGTTATAGCAGGTACTTTTACAGTCTTTGGTAGTACTGCATATACTTTGATTGATCCTGGTGCTACGCATTCTTTTGTCGCTCAAAGTTTTGCAATACAACATAACTGTATGGAAGAGAATTTAACTTGTCCGATGAGGATTAGGTTACCTGCAGGTATAGTGGTCAGATTAACGCATGTGTGCAGAGACGTTTCTCTCTCGTACGACAACGAGGTTTTTCTTGCACAGTTGGTTGTGATGAACATGGGAGGTTTGGATATCATTCTGGGGATGGACTGATTGTCGAGGTACAGTGCTTTGGTAAACTGTCGAACCAAGGAAGTGTTGTTGACTTCCGATGGTGGGCGAAAGATTTTGTTGACAGGTATTGGGAGAGCTACTACTACATGTAGTATCTCTGCTAAATAAGATATCGGGATGAAGCTGTTAAGTCCAGATGCCTTGTTGTCTCATGTCAAGGGCGAAGACGTTCAGACTCCGGTTTTGGGGGACATCATAGTTGTGAGAGAGTTTCCAGATGTGTTTCCGAAGGATTTACTAGGGTTGCCACCTGACAGAGAAGTTGAGTACACCATCGACTTGATGCCGGGAGTGACACCTATCTCGATGGCACCGTACCGGATGGCACCGACAGAACTCCAGGAATTGAAGAAGTAGTTAGATGAGCTACTTGAGAAAGGTTTCATCAGAGCCAGTACATCACCTTGGGGATCACCAGTTCTATTTGTGAAGAAGAAAGATGGTAGTTTGCGCATGTGTGTGGACTACTGATAGTTGAACAAAGTGACAGTGAAGAACAAGTATCCGCTTCCCAGGATTGATGACCTTTTTGATCAGTTACAGGGAGCTACTGTGTTTTCCAAGATTGATCTTTGGTCTGGATATCACCAAGTCAAGATTGCAGAGAAGGACATATCGAAGACAGCCTTCCGCACTCGGTATGGTCACTTTGAGTTCACAGTGGTTCCTTTTGGCTTGACTAATGCTCCTGCAGTTTTCATGTGCTTGATGCACTTGGTCCTGAATGAGTTCTTGGACAAGTTCGTGGTAGTTTTCATCGACGATATTCTGATATATTCGAAGAATAGAGAAGAACATGAAGAGCACCTGAGGGTAGTGCTACAGAGATTGCGAGAGAAAGAGTTGTATGCCAAGTTTAGCAAGTGCGAGTTCTGGCTTGAAAAAGTAGCATTCCTTGGACAAGTTGTATCCAAAGATGGGATTAAGGTTGACCTTGCTGAAGTGAAAGCTGTTCTAGAATGGGAGTCACCCAAGACAGTACCAGAAATCAGAAGTTTTCTTGGCCTTGCAGGATATTACCGAAGATTCATCGAGGGTTTTTCTTTGATAGCTAGTCCTATGACCAAGCTATTGAAGAAAGATCAAGCATTTGTTTGGAGTTAATTCTGCCAGAAGAGTTTTGACGAACTGAAGAAGAAGTTGACATCAGCGCCAGTTTTGACAGTACCTAAGCCAGGAGTGGAGTATGTGCTGTTTTGCAATGCTTCAGGTCTTGGTTTCGGAGCAGTTCTGATGCAAGAAGGCTGAGTGATTGCCTATGCTTCGAGACAGTTAAGACTGCATGAGAAGAACTATCCGACACATGATCTAGAGATGGCCGCAGTGATTCTTGCTTTAAAGATTTGGCGACATTATCTGTTCGGAGAAAGATGCCGGATTTTCATAGATCGTAAGAGTCTCAAGTACATCATGACTCAGAAGGAGCTTAACCTGCGACAAAGACACTGGGTTGAGTTGTTGAATGATTATGATTGTACTATTGAGTACCACCCTGGAAAAGCTAATGTTGTAGCTGATGCTTTGAGCCGGAGACAACCAGAAGATGCTTCTACGACCTACTCGATATCCTCCCTTATCGAGTTAAAAAAGATGGGAGTTGATTTGTCAGTTGATGAGACAGGAGCTTTGTTGACCCATATTGAAGTCAAGTCTAACCTGAGAGGCTGGATTGTGGAGTTACAAAATGGAGATCCCGACTTGATCAAACTGAAGGAAGTAGTCCGTAGTGGAAAAGAAGATAAGTTTCACATAGCCGATGATAGTGCACTGATGCTGGGAAAACGTTTATATGTACCTAGTGTTGGTGACCTGCGTAGTCACATTCTGGAAGAAGGACATATGACGCTGTATGCCATGCATCCCGGAAGCACCAAGATGTATCAGGATTTGAGGAGTCATTTCTGGTGGCCGCGTGTGAAGAAAGATGTAGCCGAGTATGTTGCTAAGTGTATCACCTGCCAGCAAGTGAAAGCTGAGCATCAGGCTCCAGCGGGAAAGATGAGATCGTTGACAGTACCAGAATGGAAATGGGAGATGATCACTATGGATTTTGTGGTCGGATTACCGTTGACTCGGAGACAGCATGATGCTATCTGGGTTATCGTTGACCGACTTACAAAGTCAGCTCATTTTCTTCCCATTCGACAGACAGACACCTTGGATAAGTTGGCGAAGCAGTATGTTGCAGAGATTGTGAGGCTGCATGGAATTCCTAAGTCCATAGTCTCAGACAGAGATCCGAGGTTTACATCACGGTTCTGGAAGAGTCTGCAAATAGCTTTGGGTACGAAGTTGAGTTTCA
>JAKUCV010007016.1:0-21472 GCA_028386065.3 Turnera subulata | reverse complement strand
AACTTATCTGTGCGAGACTGTGTAGCAACAAATTAGAGAATACAATGAAAATGATATGAAGAAACAGGGGATACTATGCCTAAAAATACTTGCAACTTGGAATTAGTGGAATGGAAAATGGCAGATATTTATGATGGACACAACCTGTATAGTGTTAGGAAACCACATTTATGAGACATATGCCTAACAATTAACATGGTGTTGTAAAACTATTGAATTTGAGTTAAGAATTTAAGTAGAAGAAGGAATCAAAGGAGGAAGAAGATTAGAGAGGAGGGGAGTTAACGGGTTTTGTTACCGGATCCATCAACTTCTTTTGTTTCTTTATTTCTTTATATATAATACATAAGAGGTGACAAAGTGTTGCTTTTGTCCCTCAAGATGATATTCACTACATATTGGTCCCTCAGTATAATATATTTATAACACTCCCCCTTGAATGTCATCTTGCATTGGGTAGAATACGTTTTAGGGTCAACTGCCTCATTAAAAACCTTACCAAGAAAAACCCAGTGGGATAAAAACTTGGTGAAGGAAAAAAGAGTGCAGTGCGTATTCTATTCCCCCTCAACTTGGCCTCCATTGATTGCTTGATGCTCCCCCTCATTTTGTCCTTCATAGATTTCCTGATATTGTTTCATGCCAATCGTTCTTGTCAGCTTCTGGTGACATGTATTTTGTCTGAACATGTTTTGGTACATCATTACTTCAATTGGACGGCGTTGGCAGCATTATCTTCATGATTTTTGTCATTGGAGCGTCTATCTTGCCATCTTGCTTTTGTAGTCCCGATGATATTGCAATATCATGTGTAAAGTTGTGGTTGATGTCCGTCTCTGCTTTATGTGGACTGAATAAGAGATCTACATCAGCTTTACTCTCTTTTGGGTTTACTGGATTACACATTTGTTATTCCCTGAAGATAAGAGCAAATACATATAATGCCGATAGGCTAAAATCAAAAGCTTCAGGCTTTATGTTACCAGCAATACATATTGTATTTAGACAGAGTACTCCATGACCAGTCTAATAGCACGGTATTTGGAAGCCTCTTCTGGAGTTCCAATCACTAACCATATAGATATCAACATAAAATTTATTCATACTCAAAAATGATTTAAACTCAATTAATTTTTGTAATTTCCCGGGAATTAGTTGCTTCAGACAACTTGGATCCTTCAGGGATCTTCATGTATATTTCACAACTTATGGATCCATAGTAGGCTGTAAAACATTCATTAGATGCATTGCTAATTCTTTTCATATAATGCCAGACTTATCAAAATAATTGTATCCACCACAGCGGAATATATCTCCTCACAATTAATACCAGGTCATTTGGATAAACCTTGTGCTACAAACCGTGCATTATATCTCAATATCTTTTCTGCACAAGTACCCATTTTTCGACCAATCAATTTTACATTCATCTGGTGTACGGACTACCGGTCCGAATATTTTCTCGCTTCACAAGCGAGTCCAACACAGCCTTTAATCATATCTTGTATTTTGGCCAATCATACAACACCTACATTCATTAGTAGGTTCTTGATCCTCATTTTAATACTTAGCGCTATAAATAAAAATTCTGTTCCGTCGACGGTTATTTCATGTCGGTTCCATCTCATCTCTGACATTGTAATTGAGATCTCATCATACTCATTTATTTCAGGTACCTGAGTTACTTCTGGAAATTCATCAATTGTGTCAGAGAATCAACCTCTTCTGGAGGACTTTTAATTCAAACCTCTACTGGAGGTCTTACTTTCTCACTTGGGCCATCTTATCACTTTTGCTCCTTTTTCTCTATCGAGTATTTCTTTTCTTTTGGAACCGAGTATAATCTATAGATTCATTTGCATACTTACATTGTTCTTCAGGAACATCAATCTTAAACAGGAGCATTTGCAGCTGGTCTATGGTCACACTTAATTTAAATGTGTCTGGCAATTGCATATCAATTTTCCTCCAAATGAATCATCTTCTTTTAAACTTCAGGTTCACATTAATTTATATGAGGATCAACATTCATATATATTATGCATTTCAACAAACTTGATCCAGCTGCTTCTTTCTCCCCCTGATGTTGGGTATACACACATATCGAATTATCAATAAGCAAATCTTGCTATAAATGAATCTCCAATCTTTTAGTCAATAGTAATAATGTTGTGCTTTGATGGAGATTACCCAATACCTAATTCCCAACCTTCTTTAAGGACCCGATTAACTATGCTGTGGTGGAGCATAATATACTGTACAACCAACGGTCCGAAGATGGGAGATATTTTGTGACCAAGAACCAATGGGGAGATCTTATGATCTTATAATATCTTATTGGCTTGATGCACTTTTACTGCGTATAAAATACCATAGTCATATTTCATCAATGGTCCTGCAATCAATTGTCAATATGGCCCAAATCACTTTGGGTTTATTTCCAATGATATACATTCTCCATTGAAGAAACATACCAGCATTATCTAGACATATAGTCTAATAACATGAGTAGGGATATGCACTTGCAAGTGGCTTAATCATTAAAACAAGTGCGCACAATGCCAACTTGCGTCACACAATAGACCATCTAGTCGATGCATCCTAAAAATTACCTAGATGGTTAACACCGCGGATTTATCAGTCCGCGTTCATATCCCAGAATTAATCCCAAACTTGCTGGTCTAGGCCATTCTCATCTTAGGAAGGCCGTATTATTAATTTCGCAGTAAACAAACACATGGAAATTCATTGATTATAAAAACTTCTGGTTTTTCAATGAATGACCAAATAAATTTTGTGCATCATTATTGAACCGGGATGGCCCATCCGGTCATGCCAAACAATAAATCCATGAACCAACTTCAAGTTGGTGCCAGCTTCAAGCTGCGCAAGCTATGTATTTAAACACTTAAAATTGCTAGCTCCAGGCTAGTGCATTCCAGCTTCTGGCTGGATATGTTAAGTTTCAATTACACAACTGTTAGCTTCAGGCTATCTATATATGTGCCAATTTTAAACTTATTCCTGCCACTCATGTTGGAAAAGATCGGAATTATTGGACAATAATTAAAGTGGTGGCAGACATTTCCAAAAGCAAATCCTCGAAGATTGTAAAGCTTTGGAATTTTCTGAATAATAATATAATCCACCGAAAAATCTTCTGGATCTTTTCGGGGACACCTGGCTATCTATGCTCAGGCTATAAAATGGGAGAAGGATTACATGGGAAGATACAGGAAAACTCATAGATATAGAAAAATTCATCAAAACAAAGAAACAGAAAAACTCAACCAAGACAAAAAAATGCCTTCCCCAGCTACTGTTTTCTTTGTTGAGGGTGCCTCACAAGGCAGAAGAAATAGATTGGCCTATAGCATGGTAAATGAACAACAAGAGGAACTGCCTAATGATCTTGCGAGAATCCCTCGTTTAGTGTTTGTAGATGAGCTATACTCGTCTAGGTTCTTTGTGACTCCAATGGAAGAGACTTTCTTCCTGGAGGACCAAGGCAATCTCAGGACAAATTTTTATGACTCAGCTAACTCTATAATGTTTTTCATATCTGCTAGGATGCAGGAATTTCAGCTAGAGCCTTCATGTCAAATTTTAAATGAAAGCAGTTATTATCAGGTTTCCATGATGGCTCGGAGCGTCCCAAGGGTGACTGGTTTACCACCTA
The DNA here is from genome assembly GCA_028386065.3 of Turnera subulata. NCBI lineage: Eukaryota > Viridiplantae > Streptophyta > Magnoliopsida > Malpighiales > Passifloraceae > Turnera > Turnera subulata. Next base: position 17,793 of record JAKUCV010007016.1, on the reverse strand, counting down.
CATGGCCTAAGGTACGACTTTTATTGTGGAATTGCAGGGGTATGGCAAGAAGGTCTCAAGACTTTGTGCGTACCTTAAGGGATCTGAAGAATCAGTACAAACCTAACATGGTACTGATTACTGAGACTATGTGGCAAGCAGGAGAGAATCATGGTGTGATTCCACTTCGTTTTCCTCCAACAAATCGGTTTGAGATACTTGGAGAAAACAACAGGGGTGGTATGTGGTTCTCCTGGAACGACAGTGTTAGGGTCAACATTAATGGTGAGGCTCAGAGTTTCAGGGTTAATGTTGAACCCAACAGATAGATTATTGTATAAAACATATGTATGAGAACCATTCCTCTTTGAATGTTCTCCAGTTATGTATCCGTTTATGTAATAATAAGATGCATGTTTGCTTTGAGCCTTTTTCTTTATTTATTATCTCATTTACGCCCACAGGCACAAATAATTATACTGTCTTATTCGCTTCAGGGAATAAATCTGAGTCAATTCATTTGGGATCCATAATAATTCATTTTATTACTGGGGGTGTCTATACTCGTGTAAATATACGATCTTCTGGATCATATTAAAACATGCGTTCTTCAGGAACATATTCGAATTTATGCTCTTCTGGAGCGTGTTAATCATTTTTCATTTCAAAATGTCATAATATGTTATATTGACATCCATACATATAATTCTCCCCCTGTGGATGTCAATTTTGCATTGTCTTTGAGACTAATGCTTCAGGCATTATTCAAAGAAACAATTATAAATTAATGAAAAGTAAATAAATTAGATCGCAATGCGTAATAATATAAATTGATCATAAAATAAATTGAATATAAAATAAATTGCGCCTTCAGGGTAAGCAAGTATAATTTCAATATCCATCTACGTGATGGTCATACAATATCCATCTTCTGGATGGTTATACAACGTCCACCTTCTGGTGGTTTATGTTTTTATTCTGAATTTTCTTTTTGAGGGATCTTCAGGATCTTTTGAACGGTAAGACTTCGAGTCTTCGTTGTATTTTCCTTTATTGAGTCTGCTGGACTCTTATATTTAGTCTACCAGACTATTTTCATATAAATTCCTGTCCTCATTTAATACCCATAACAAATTTCTTCCGGAAATTTTGAGGGTCTTAAATTCAAATATCATAATTTAATAAGTAAATGCTTAATTAAAATAAATAAGCAAGGGGCCTATAATAAAGTACCCCAAGTAAAATAAATGACAGGAAATAAAATGATGGGCCTAGTACGAGCCCATATTAAGCATAAAATTAAAGGCAAGGGAATTAAATACAATGGGCCCTTTTATAGCCCAATTAAAAATAAATGCCTGAAAATGAAATGCGATGGGCCTTTCTATTAATTAGCCCAATAAAAATTAAATTGCTGAAAAATAAATGCAATGGGCCTATAGCGAACCCAATAAAATTAAATTGCAGCAAAATAAAAGCGATGGGCCTTATACGAGCCCAATTAAAAATGTAAAGAAATAGGCGGCTTAGCCGGCCATTATGGGCCTTTCATGAGCCCAAATAAAGCATAAATAAAATTAAAGGCATGAATTTAAATGCAGTGGGCCCTTTATTAGCCCAATCGGAATTTAAATAAAAACAAAAAAAATATGCTTACTCGATAAATCTTTCAGCAATAACATATATAATATACTATATTAATACCCGGTTACTATTCCGGTATGTATATGCCATTAGCCTTCTGGGCTCGGCGGGAAAAACCCAAGGCGTCGGATTCCGATCGAACACTTCGGGGTTCGTCGGATCGGCCAAAAACGCTATTCACGGTTGCTAGATCGGTCAAAATTACTATTCATGGTTGCCGGAAAATTACTATTCATGCCTTCTTGGCTTGCCGGTAAATAACCCGAGGTATAAAATTCCGGCCAAACACTTCGGGGTTCGCCGGGAAAAATTCGAGGTTTCAAATTTCGGCCAAGATCACTATTCACGATCGTCGGAAATTACTATTCACCGTGCCGGATAATTTTCCGAGGCACTAAATTCCGGCCGAGCACTTCGGGGCTTGCCGGGAAAAACCGTAGATGCTAAATTCCGTGTTCGTCGGATCCCGACCAAACACTGTTCACGCCGGATTCCGACCAAACACTGTTCACGCGGGGCGACACCAGGTGTAGATGGCGAAGGCGCGACCGGCTGAGCGGCGAAGAGGAGGCTCTGGTGGACGGCATGAAGCACGCGACCCGACTTGTGGAGGCGTGACCCATCACGGCTGCGGCGGGTGACGTGACCACGGCGAGCTGCAGCAGGGCGGCAACGACCTCGGCTGGTCGACGGCTGAAGAGCGTCGCGGTGGCGCTGCACCCAGTGGCGGTGGGCTGCGTCAGGAGGGTGGCGGCAGGCGAGTGAAGGAGACAGACCCGGTTGTGCAGGCAAAACGGATCCGGATCCGCCGTCGGGTCCTCCTCCCTTGGCGGCGCGTTAGGCGGCGAGGAAGATGGGAGATGGCACCGTCAGGATCGCGACTACACGGCGAAGGTACTGGAGACGGCGGTGTGGCGAGTTGAGGTGAGGAGGCCGGCGCCGGAGACAAACGGCCGGCAACCTCTTTTTCCCTTTTCTTTTCTCTTCCGGTTACCGTTTCTGCCCGGATTTTTCCTTTCATGATAGAGCACAAGTCGTGCTGATAACGTGTTGTAAAACTATTGAATTTGAGTTAAGAATTTAAGTAGAAGAAGGAATCAAAGGAGGAAGAAGATTAGAGAGGATGGGAGTTAACGGGTTTTGTTACCCGATCCATCAACTTCTTTTGTTTCTTTATTTCTTTATATATAATACATAAGAGGTGGCAAAGTGTTGCTTTTGTCCCTCAAGATGATATTCACCACATATTGGTCCCTTAGTATAATATATTTATAACACATGGATGCTATTATGGAAAAAAAAGGGGAGATGCATAAGAAAAAGGGGACTGGTATATATGGTCAACATACACACGTGTACAGATCCCATTAATCATAGGAAGCCACGAGGGCAACAAAAGAGCAAACACCAAAAGATGGTGATAAATCTCTGTTTTCTGACCTATTTCATCACTTTTCAATGGTTGAACACAGTTCTATGGAAGCAGACCAAATAGCAAGCTTTCAGACATAAACCACATACAATTGTTTATTTTTTTTTTCTTTTATACTACTCGTTCAAGGTGAGATTTAATCCCGAGACTCACCCCTCTTACGCTTTTAACACGAGAGTACCAATGAAACATATAAAAGCTTATAAGCAGTAAGTGAGTTCCCTCCCCAAGTTAGTAGCCTGTACCTTCTTTGTATAAAATGTAGCAGAACTTATAGCTACAGTCCCTTATTAATTTCAAGTTTGTGATCAAAGTAAACATTTTAGCACTAATTGGTATTATGTACCGTGCAGTGATGACCAGATTTAAATATTAAATCATCAAATTCCTTCCTAAGCATGGTTGTACTAGGAGACTAGGCTGAGATGTGCATTTGTCATTCTATTGTACTGCAAACTAGTTTTCAAGTTCCAGTTGCCACATCGATTATTGTTGGAAATGGGAGAGCACAGCAGAAACTGGTGGGCAAATTTGGTGCAGCATCTATATACAAATTCTGGAAACTAGTGCACAAATTTGGTGTAAGGCTCGTATATAAATTCTGGAAATTTTCATAAACACAAGAACACTCAAGAACACTTAGAACACTTGGTGAAGAGTTATGATTCTAACACTGAAAGGTTGTTGTATTTGTGATCAAACAACCTTAATTACTCTCAAAGAACACTCAGAAAGAAAATAATTGGTGTTTAATAAGTCTCTCAAAGAATAACTCTCAAAAACTCATGAAGAACACCAAGAATATTCAAGTAGGTATTTCTAGAAATTTGAACATATCAACAAGGCACAAAGAACATACACTTTGCACTATAAACACACTCAAGAATGAGAAAAATTGATTGGATTCTTTGTTCCTATTCCGATAGGATACAGGTTTTCTAATACATCAACTAGAGAATGAGCAGCATACTTATAGCTCACAAAATTGCAGTCTAACAACATAGCATTTAGTTAAGACTACCTAATTAAGTTTTGGCACGCCTGGACATAATTAATTAAGCATACTAACACTTCTCTTTCCCAAGAATTAACAGCTAACAAATTCAAATTAAAGTGAACATAGCATTAAAGACCCTTACAGACAATGCATTAAAGACACAATAGCTGAAACACAACTTGCACTATCCTCTTTTCCAAGAGAAACCAACTCATCAATTCTTCATTCTTCAAGACAATTGATCAGCTTTGACACTCCCCCTTGATCGGATTGTCTTGCACCTTGAGCTGTGTTCTTAGGAACTCAAACCTTGGCTTTGGAAATGCTTTGGTGAACATATCAGCATGTTGGAATTCTGATCTGCAATGCTCAAGCAGAACCGCTCCTTCCTTCTCTGCTTTTCTAATCACATGATATTTGATCTTGATATGCTTAGTCCTCCCATGATCAATTGGATTCTTTACCATGACAACTGCAGACTTGTTATCACAAAGAAGTAGAGTAGGCAACTCCTGGACTTGATTCAAATCAACTAACAATTTTCGGAGCCGAATCCATTGATTGACTACGGTTGATGCAGCCGAGTACTCAGCTTCTGCAGTTGATTGTACAATGGCTGTTTGCTTTTTTGATCCTCAACAAATGGCATTGCCTCCAAATAAGAACACATAGCCTGTAGTGCTCTTCATATCTTCTAAACATCCAGCCCAATCACTGTCACAATATCCCACCAATTTGGCATCATCACTTGCTATAAAATGAAGTCCAAAACCAGTAGTTCCTCTGATATACCTCAGGACTCTTTTTGCTGCTTCTGCATGACTCTTTTTAGGCTTTTGAAGAAACCTAGAGAGCACATTTGCAGCAAACACCAAATCTGGTCTTGTTGTAGTAAGGTACATCAAACTTCCAACAAAGCTTCTATACTCCTTCTCTCCAATGATCTCTTCATTTTCATCATTCACAATCTTCACATTTGGAGTCAGAGGTGTGCCTATAGGTTTGCGCTCATCCATTTTGAACCTCTGTAATACATCCTCAGCATACTTTTGCTATGAAATGAAGATAGAACCATCAACTTGAGCAACTTCTAATCCCAGAAAGTAGCTCATCAATCCAAGATCACTCATCTCAAATTCCTTTGCCATCTCCAACTCGAATTCCTGAATCAATTGAGCATCATTCCCTGTAATCAATAAATCATCAACATAGAGAGACACAATCACAAGTTTAGACTTGTCAGACTTCACATAAAGTATATGCTCATTCACACTTCTATTGAAGCCTTTCTTCATGAAGTAGGCATCAACCCTCTTGTACCACGCTCTTGGAGCTTGATTCAAGCTATAAAGAGCCTTATTCAACCTATACACATGATCCTCCTTGCCGGTTTCAACAAAACCTAGGGGCTGCTCAACATAGACCTCCTCTTCAAGAATGCCATTGAGAAAGGCAGACTTGACACCTAGGTGATAGATTTTCCAGCCATTATGAGCCACAAGAGCAATGAGCAATCTGATGGTGTCTAGCCTTGCCACAAGAGCAAAGGTTTCACAATAGTCAATTCCAGGCTCTTGAACATAGCCTTAACCACCAATCTAGCCTTGTATTTATTAATGCTATTATCAGGATTGAGTTTCACTTTGTAAACCCACTTGACCCCTATCACCTTCTTGTTGCAAGGACGGGTAGCAAGTGACCATGTGTCATTCTTCTTGATCATCTCAATCTCCTCTTTCAGTGTTCTATTCCACTCATCAAAATGAGCAGCTTGTTCATAGCAAGTAGGCTCTGAAATTGCCAAATTACACCTCTCATACACATCTGCCAAAGGTCTGACTTTCAAGGGAGGAGAATTTGAATCATAGTCTTCTTCATCTAAATTTTCCTCTTCATTTTCCATCTGTTCAACAATAGTTTCATGCCTTTTTACTTCATTCGACTCCCAATTCCAGAGGACATCTTCATCAAACTTGACATCTCTACTTGTCATTGCTTGGCCCGAGACCACATTGAAAACCCTATAGCCCTTTGATTGAGAGCTATAACCAATAAACACAGCTTTTTCAGCTTTGCCATCTAGCTTCTTTCTCTTCACATCAGGAACATGAACATAACACAATGAGCCAAACACTTTCAGGTGCTTTACTGTTGGTTTCACACCACTCCAAGCTTCAATTAGAGTCATATCCTTCACCGATTTTGTTAGTAACCTGTTGAGAAGGTACACTGAAATGTAGGCTGCCTCTGCCCAAAACCTTTGTGGCATTTTCTTTTCAGCTAACATACTTCTGACCATATTCATAGTAGTTCTATTCCTCCTTTCCACTACTCTATTTTGCTACAGGGAGTAGACCGCACTAAGCTGATGTTCAATGCCTTGGTTGCTGCAGAAATCTTCAAACCCAGAGGAAGTAAACTCCTTTCCTCTATCTGATCTTAACCTATTCAAATTGCATCCACTTTGAGCTTCTACAAGTGCTTTGAACTTTTTGAACACCATAAAAGCTTCAGACTTGCACCTCAACATATAAATCCAGTGCATTCTGCTGAAATCATCAATGAATAGCTGAAAATACAAATCACCATCATTCGATGGAGTCTACATTGGTCCACAAAGATCAGTATGAACCAATTCTAGCTTCTCACTGGCTCTCCAATTTGCTTGAGCTGGAAACGAATTCCTGTGCATCTTACCGATTTGACAAGGTTCACAAACACCTTTCAACTCATTCAAAACAGGAAAATCTCTAATCAAACCATCCATTGATGCATGCTTCAAAGATTGTAATTTAGCATGACCACACCTACGATGCCATAAATGAGACTCATCTTGTCCACAAGCAAGACCACTTTCAACCACAAAATCGTATCTCACCGAAAAGCTACTGTTCTCCATTTTAACTTTTCCAAGTAACTTGTTATCTTTGTCAACAATCACACAAAAATCACCCTTGAATTCAATAACATAACCATTCTTGGCTATTTGAGACACACTAAGCCAATTCTGCTTCAATGAGGGAACATAAAGAACATTATTGATGTACTTGATACCTATATTGGTTTTGACAACAACAACGCCTTTGCCTTCTGCTTGGACAATCACACCATTTGCCACTTTGACCTGAGGTGTCACTGACTTGTCTAGCTTCTCAAACCATCTAGAGTTACAAGCCATATGATTTGTGCACCCACTGTCAATAAGCCAAGTTCTGGAATCAACTTTACAATTTGGTGAAGAAACCATCAGCATGAGCTCTCTCCTTTGAATTTCTTCTATTTTCTGAGCATGTTCAGGTTGCAATTGTATGGACTGCTCTTGATTCTGCTGCTTTGTTTGCTTGATTTTGCAGTATTTAGCAATATGCCCTGTCTTCTTGCATATGTTGCACTTTTTGGTTTTCCAGTACTTACTCTCAATATTATTGAGTTTGCCACAAATGCTGCAGCCTGAAGTTGCCGGATCATTTCCCTTGCCAATGAAAATCTGGTTTCTGCCTTCATCATTTGACTCATTTAAGCCAAATTTCTGCACTTGTTTCACTTGAAGAGCAATCTCAGAATCAGCATCATCATCATCTTTAATCTTCATCCTTTGTTCATGTGCCAAGAGTGACCCTATTAGTTCATTTACAAATAGAGTGGTGAGGTCTTTTGTTTCCTCAATCACAGTCACTCTTGCTTCAAATCTCCTAGTAACCGTGTTGAGTATCTTCTCTACTAGCTTTGAATCTGGAATCCTTTCTCCTTAGAGTCTCATTTGATTTGCAAGCCCCTGGACCCTTGATGTATATTCCTTCATCGTTTCTCCCTCCTTTATTCTGATCATTTTAAATTCTCTTCTCATAGACAGCATTAGGATCTGTTGGGCCTTTGTTGAACCTTGATACTGCTTTTCCAAGGTTTTCCAAGCTTCTTTTGCTGATTCGCAATTGACTATGAAAGGAAATACATCAGCAGATACAAGGGAAAATAAATAGGATATAGTAAGGTTATGCTTCTGGAGATTCTCATTGTAAGTCTTCAACTGATTTTGAGGAAGACTTGCAAGATTTTCAATTCCTTGAAAATCCTTCTCAATCATCTCCCATAAGCCATTTGCAACAAGGAAAGCTTTAACCCAGATTGTCCAATAATTGTAGTTCTCACCATCAAAGACTGGAGGAATTGGCAAACTTGTCTTGGTTGAAGGATTCATAGCTTGGCCCCTTAAGATCAATTACGCTCCACTACCAATTGTTGGAAATGGGAGCACAACAGAAACTGGTGGGAAAATTTGGCGCAGGATCTGTATACAAATTTTGGAAACTGTTGCACAAATTTGGTGTAGGGCCCGTATACAAATTCTGGAAATTTTCAGAAACACAAGAACACTCAAGAACACTTAGAACACTTGATGAAGAGTTATGATTCTAACACTGAAAGGTTGTTGTATTTGTGATCAAACAACCTTAATTACTCTCAAAGAACACTCAGAAAGAAAATAATTGGTGTTTAACAAGTCTCTCAAAGAATCACTCTCAAGAACTCATGAAGAACACCAAGAACATTCAAGTAGGTATTTCTAGAAATTTGAACATTCAACAAGGCATAAAGAACATACACTTTGCACTATAAACACACTCAAGAATGAGAAAAACTGATTGGATTCTTTGTTCATATTCCGATAGGATACAAGTTTTTCAATACATCAACTAGAGAATGAGCAGTATACTTATAGCTCACAAAATTATAGTCTAACAACATAGCCTTTAGTTAAGACTACCTAATTAAGTCTTGGCATGTCTGGACATAATTAATTAAGCATGCTAACACTTTTTTTTCCCAAGACTTAACAGCTAACAAATTCAAATTAAAGTGAACATAGCATTAAAGACCCTTACAGACAATGCATTAAAGACATAACAACTGAAACACAACTTACACTATCCTCTTTTCCAAGAGAAACCAGCTCATCAATTCTTCATTCTTCAAGACATCTGATCAACTTTAACAATTATGCATACTCGCCTCCAATTTTTATGTGACTATCATTTAGCTAATGCAATCATAGACTAAGAAGAATGTTGAACAGAAAGTACTTAAAACTCCCAAGGGTAAGAGAAGCTGCTAAGTTTATTTTTTGGTCTTGAAACAAGCTGCTGAATTTGAACATAGGATGTGGTAAGTTTCAACAGATTCACTACTTTTGAAGAATCTAGTTTTGTCAACTAGAGAAGAGTATATAGACTGGCAGATGAGTCTCTAGTCTACAAAACTAGAGAGCTTTTATCTTTATTCTCAGAGTTGAGATATATCAATAGGTTAACTAATAGAGTGCAGATTGTTTAGTAAGGTCTGTAAGAGTAAGTGGCTTTTCTAGGAATGGAAGCTTTGTTCTTCTGAATGAGTTTTGTAGCATTGCCTTTGAGGATATATTTGTCCAGCAGACTATCGCGGGTGGTCTATTGCGGGATCACCTTGGACATTGGTTGGACGGTTTTGTTTATAATATTGGTGTTTGCTCGGTGGTGCAAGCGGAACTTTGGGGCCTAAAAACCATTTTAGATACGGCCTGGTGTAACGGCTTTAGATGGATTGAAGCTGAAGTTGATTACCAGGTGATTTTGGACCTAGTCCTATTGGATGAGGAAGACCATGATCGCCTTCGACCACTTGCAAGAGAGATCAGGAGGATGCTGTCACGCCCATGAAAGGTCAGCCTCACACACATCATGCGAGAGAGGAACCATTGTGCAGACAAGCTTGCAAATCTTGCATTTGCTTCCCCTGCAGGCTTGATGAAGCTCCAACTCCCACCACCTGAAATTTTGGAAGAGCCGGCTACGGATATACAAGATGATTTTTCCTAGCAGCAATTCTGTATTTTTTGTGTTTTGTTTGTGACAGCCTTGCTGGCTCGGTTTCTTTGTGTCAGACACTGAGGCTTAATGCATTGTATCCAAAAAAAAAGATAATGCCTTTCAGTTCAAAAAAGACGTAGGAAGTGGTAAGTTTGACAGTTGTCCCATCTTTGTATAGTTTAATTTAGCAGGCTAGTCCAAAATAGGCGGGCGAAGGCAATCTGAATTGAATCTATGAAGCAGACCCAAGAGTACTCTAGCTTACAAATACTATGGCATCCGGCTTGTCTAATAAGTTAACACTCTCGTGTGCTGTGATGTTCAGTGTTGTGTTGGTGGAAGGAGCGAGAAGCAGACATGAAACACCATTCTTAGGAGTTGTAGGCGTTTTTATTTCAAAAACGAAATAAATTTCAGCGTTTTCATATATTATCTTGAAACCCAAAACAAATGAGCCCGGGACTTGACGCATCTATGGACTCAATGGCTGTTTACGTGAAAAGAGAACCTGAATGAGAAAAGTAACAGCAATCCATGCTCTTCCCCAAACAAATTCTTAACAATTGAACGGCGCGTTGATCGCCTCAACACCTTTTTGATATGAACGACAACACCTGTTGCCCTGGTTGCTGATTGTAGAGATTCGAAGGTATTTGCTTCCCCTCCTCTTTTCACCCAAATATTTTGAAGCAAAACCATCTCATCAGCGACCGAGAGCCAGAAGGGAATTCCAAATCCCCACAAACCATTGAAGGACCCACTTGATAACAAACTTTGAAGGAGAATAGAAGGTGAACAAGTAAATTAACATCATTGTCCCTTCCCGACTTTATTAAAGGTAACTTACCAACTTTTCCCTCTTGATTGGTACAGTATATATTCTCAACTACTTCAACTTACCATGAGAAGTTCCCCTTTTTGTCGATGTTCAACGTCCCTTGCTTCTTCTTCGGTGAACCCCACACCTGCAAGACCGAATCTTTTTGGGGATTTAGGGTGAAGGGATTGGAATCCAATCCCAATACCATACAGATCCATCCCTGAAACCCAGAGGCCGAGACCTTGATTTCGTCATATAGCCATTTGATCCACTCTGATTGGGAGATAAGCTTAATCCATTATCAACCCATTTGTCTCCCTTTTGGGCCAAGCACGTACTATTAAAAATCCAGAAAGACCATATTCTTTTGCTGGAGTTCTTCAACTGGGTCAAAACGGAAAACCCAAATTCCCATACCTTGGAAACCCATTCCATTATCCTCCACATTCTCACCAATAGTCAGAAATTCAAGTCCGCAGAATCGGTTTTGAGGAGTGTTCCTATGTCCAGGTCCATAGAGTTGTCTAACAACTTGTTTGAGGCTTGCTTTATTCCTATAGAATGTGTAATTCTTTGGCCAGAGTTTTTGATTCTTTGTTTAGGACTTATGCTCACATGAAGATGTTTAGGAATGCTAGTGATGTTTTTGTTCCGATGAAGGAGTATGGATTTTTGCCTACTGTTGAGTCTTGCAATGCTTATTTGAGTTCATTCATTTATTTGCATAGGATGGATATTGCTTTTGTATTCTGTGGTGCAACATATCACCTAATGTATACACACTTAATATGATTATGTGTGCATTTTGCAAGTCTGGTAGAGTTGAAAGGCGGTTGAAGTGTTTAGAGAGATGATGAGTTTGGGAACTAGTCCAAATGTTATTTCTTACAATACTTTGACTGTAAGGCATTATAATTATAGTCTTTTGAGCCTGTCTGCTGAAGCTCAAGGAATCCATGGTGCTGAAAGAGGGTCCAGCCGAATATGGTGACTTTTAATACTCATATTTATGAGTTTTGCAAGGAAGGGAAGTTACAAGAAGCGAACCGAGTATTAAGCGAGATGAAAGCTCTTGATGTGGCTCATAATATTTTAACTTACAATATTTTGATAAATAGGTACAACCAATTGGAGAATACTGAGATGGGCAACAGGCTTTACGAAGAGATGCATAGACATGGAGTTAAGGCTGATATACTAACATATAATGCTTCAGTGTTGGGGCTGTGCAAAGAAGGTAAGACGAAGAAAGCTGCATATATGGTTAAAAAACTTGAGAAAGAGAAGTTAGTACCCAATGCATCAACCGTTTTGGCACTTATTTGTGAGCAATGTGTAAGGAAGAACTCTAATCGCGCCTTTTAGCTGTACAAGATCATCACTAAGAATGGTTTTCATCCAACTGATGTGCATGAAATTACATACTTTTTACAGCATACATTGTCGTCTTTTGGCCTTGCATTCATCAATTCATGCATTTAGATGTAAATTCACTTCTTTTCATGCCAAATCCATCTTTCCTTACCATTGGATGCTTTTAGGTGCAATTTGGAGCTTTTTGGAACATATTTGGCGATTTTGGGTCAGCAGCGTCGCTGTTGAAGAAACTGGACCAATTGCCTAGCAGCGCCGCTGTCGACGAAATATCTGTTCTTTAACCTTTTCCTTCCAGAGAATCTTTTGCTTTGGAGGAGATTTGACGATTATAGCCCAAAACCAGCGAGGCGCTGTGAAGAGCACTGTTCCAGTATAAAACGCAAGCCTGACAGTGCCCCTGCAGTGACACTGGCGTCAAGACCCTATTTTTACTAGGGTTTGCGCCTAATTTCCAGGAGTATTTTAGAGGGGATGCAAATAGACACTCCCTAACAAGGAAAAAAGATTTAAAGAGGAATTCTTGGAGCTAAAGTCTAGGAGTTTTATTCCATTTCCTACACGCATAAATTCCTATCTTTTAGGAATAAAATCCTAGATATAAAAGCATCAGTTGTTGGACGAAATTAGGAGCTTTTCACGGATTGGCAGAGAAGAAAGGGAGCTTTAGTCGACTTTTTATAATTTTCTTTTATAAGACGTCGATTAGGGTTTTTACTTTTACTTTTTTTCTTCTTCATGAACTAATTTCTTTTATCTAGGTTTATGGGATGTAGCTACTATTCTTGATGTTTATTCAATAATTCAGACTTGTTTCTGTTATTTGTTATGCTTTGATTTGTTTATAGAGTGCTTAACAGTGTCTGCGGCTTGATCAGCCTCAAACACTTTTTAGACGCCTTAGTGACGCACCTAACGGAGAAACTAAGAACTCAGACCATTCTATATCAAGCCTCTACCCCTACTGATCGTCGAAAGAGACTTTAGGGTTAGTCGAGGATAACAACGCCTGGCACAGCGACACTGCGCCCTATGAAAGAGCTTCATTGATGAAAGTAGGTTGTTCCAGAACTAAAGTAGGTTTACAATTACATGTGACAGTAATTGTAGACAACTTAGGCTAGGTAGCCCTTCAAAGTGGACGAATTTACTACCAAGTTATTGAATTATTGTTGAACAACTAGGCAGTAGTGAATCCCAGACAACCTAGGTTCCCATCCAATTGTGTTTTCTCTTATTTACACCTTTACTTTCTGTTATTTATTTTATATAATTCTCTCATCATGATTTTTATTTATTTTATTTGTTATTATTAGTCTAATCGATTAAGATCCTAAGGACAGTGTTGTTTCCGCAGTCCCTGTGATTCGACCTTGTTTACTACAGCAACGCTGTACACTTGCAACCGGTTTTACACGAACACCAACCGAGCAGACTTTTATGAGGTTGATGTCTACTTTCTGCCAGAATGAGGATTTAGAAGGAGCATTTCTAGTCTTATAGAAATGCTTGATAGTTTTGTGACTCCTGATTCTGATATGCAAGGTTATTAAATCCGGCCCGGCCATTGATCCGTTATATTGGCCGAGTTGCGAATTTAGAGGTCTAATCGGGGTTCAACGAGGTCTGATCGGTGTTAGAATTAATATTAAAAATTCATTTTTTAAAAAATGGTCCAATAAAAGGTCTAATCATGGCCCAACCAAGATAAAATTTTGGAAATTTTGATTCTTAACCTGGTAAAAATCGGAAACGGGTCACTAAACTCCGAAGACACGGAGAATCCGCCATGACCCAGCCGGTTTTTTAGACGCTATAACCAAGAGGGGTAAAAGACCCGGATTTACCAGGTCACAGTTACCCAGGTTCAACCGACCAGGTCGGGACGGATTTGACAACAATGCTGATATGTTCTTAGAAGTTTATACTGAACTTTGTAAGAACGGAAACAAAACTTTGGCAGCAAAATTGTGCAGGAGATAGAATCCAAAAACACAGTGCCAGAAGGTTTCAATGAAGGAAACTTGTCCCTTTCTTGACCAAGGATGAAAAGCCAAGTGAGAGCGTAGAACCAACGATTCGGTATATTGTTGCTTGACTTGTATCCTTTAAATGTCTAATCCTCGTTGGTAGGGGTGAGCAAAATGTCGGTTCGGCATATGCCGTGCTGAACTAGTGATCGGTATGACTTTTTTGAAGCCCCTTTTTTCCGACAGATGTCGTGCCAAAATAACCCCTATGGCGATCGGTGTCGTGCCGAGTTATACCGACGTCGGTTCGGTCGGTATTGGACACTACCGAAGCCGACAAGACATGCAATGCAATTTTTAAATTTCCAAAATTCCAGAAAAATCACAACTCAACATAAACACTAAACACTAATTCTGGCATCCAATTTTCCAGCAACATAGTTACGATCAAATACAAACACAATAAGATTAATGATCAATATCCAAATGTAAGTATGTAACTTCTCATCACAAGTAGAATCAAACAATCTAAATCCACAAATCCAAACAGACAAAACATAAATATGATAGGAACTAGGAAGTTACACTACAACACACAATCCAAATCAATAATCCGTAAGGCAGTTACATGTCTTCATCACAGATTAATATAGGAAACAAATTGAAAATGTTGGTTGCGCAACCACCAAATTCCAGAAATCCTCATCCCTCCTCAGGCAAAATCTGTCAAATTGACAATGAACATAAATTTATGAGCTTCCAAACTCATAGACAAATCTGATGAACTGATGAAGTGTGTGATGAAATGAAGTAATAATCTTACCGTTATTGCATCATCGAATGCCTGATTTCAGACTTCAATGGAGCATCTTGAATCAACAAGTCGCTCTTTTCTTGCAACAACAACAAATAAAAGTAATTCATATAAGACACCATAATTGTGATACATTAATTAAAGTTACAGAAATAGATGAAATAAAACACAAGATATAGTATATTACCTTGCTTAAGTCTATCTATATTTGCTGGAGGTTCATCAATATGTAGTTCACTCTTACAATCAGCAATGCCAGCTCTAATCCAATGTTGGCCGCAAACCAATGCTTGCACAATTTTTGGAGACAAAGAACTCCTATAAGGGTCTAAAATCCTACCACCAGTGCTGAAAACTGATTCAGATGTGATTGTGGATACTAGAACAGCAAGCACATCTCTCGCCATAGACGACAAGACAGGAAACCGAGGAGAATTTATCCTTCACCACCTCGAAATGTCAAATTTTTTTACATCTTCCTCGACATCCTCTGCAAGGTACTTGTCCAGCTTTGTTTTTTATTCACCACCATGCTTCATCTTCTTATATTCTTGCTTGAGATCTTCTTTCCACAACCTCCTCTTGGCCCTCTCTCCTTCATCTCCTTCATCACTATCAACACCTCCAGTTGCAGTAGTGGTTGATGCTGAAGCTGATGATGATGATCCTGCAATGGTGGAAATGGATTGTGCTGCTGGAGTTCAAGATGAAGGATACATCATGGAATAGTAAGCATCATACATACCATAAATGGCAGCTTCGACCTTCTCCCACATTTTATTCCCTTGAGCTTCACCATATACTTTTTTCAAAGAGAATTGGTCAAAACCAAATTTATACCGAGGATCTAGAACTGATGCAATGAATGGCGCCATATTGCACTTCTCAATACCACCCCAGTACTTGTCAAATTTGGACTTCATATTCTGAGCCATGATGCTCATGTCCAAATCATTACGATCAACCCAACTCATCAATATTCCGAGGGAAATTATTTCTTCAAAGTAGGTGTTGCAAGTCACATGTGATGTACCAGAAGAAAAGTGGTTAGATTATAAAAATTACCTAGGCAATTACATAATCTCCTCGTGTTATTCCAATCCTCCGGAGTAGGTAAATCTGGCCAGTCTTCTTCTGCTCCCTTATCGAATGCCTCCATCTCCTTCTTGAAGTTATCATCCTCGACAATGTAATTCTCAAATGCTGCTTCGAACTTGCAAGTTGTGTCCAACATGATAAAAGTGGAGTTGCTTTTACTTCAATGGAACATCAATGGACAGCAAGGCCTTGCTTTTACTTCCATCAGGGCTAGCAGGCGCACAGTCTTTGAATCTTTGCAACCTAGCAGAAGATAGCCTAACATACATTACGGCACTACGAATTCTATACACTGCCTTCCTTGTACATCTTAAACCATCACCCACAATCAGATTCACAATATGCGCAATATACCTCATGTGCATGTACTTACACCCCATTACACTCCCTTTCCACTTGCCTATCTTCCTTTGCAAATTGTTCAAAGCTACATCATTAGAGGTGGCATTGTCAACAGTTATTGTAAATACACCAGTTATTGCCCACTTTAAATAAATATTTCTCAATTACAACTGCAATCTTCTCCCCTTATGACTAACTATAGGACATAAATTCAACACATACTTCCTCAACTTCCACTCATTATCTATGAAATGAGCAGTTGGACTCATGTAGTTGATTCTTTGAATCGACGTCCATGTGTTTGTTGTGAGACACACCCCCTCACAGTTACACCTAATGAATTCCTTAAGATGCTTCTTCTCTTCTAAATAAAACTGGAGACAGCCCCTAGAAACTGTCCATCTAGAAGGCACTTTGAATTTAGGACATGCAACCGACATGAACTTTCTAAACACCCTCTACGAACCTAAATGGCAGTTCATCTACAATTATCATACCCACTAAGGCTTTCCTACAAGCATCCTAATTGAACCTATATGCTGACATAATAGACTTTCCTTCCTCGTCCTCCCTAAGAATCAGTTCAGTTTGAGGATATTCATCTAGAGTATGATTTTGGCAGCATCTTTTAAGGTGAGGTAACATACCAGATGTGCCATTCTTCATCGGATCAGCCCTAAATTCTTGGCCACAGCGTCTACATTTGCCAATTCTGATCCCACCAGGACTCTCGAGATTACTGAAATGGTCCCATACCTTGGACCTATCCTTGCCCATCTTCTTGGCTCCGATCATCAATGTTCCCTGGCCCTCGTCATTTGTTGTACCTCATTCTGGGTTCTCAGTACCAGTGGTGTCTGCTGGTGCTTCTCATGTGCCTCCTGTCTGCTGGTTCTGAGTTCGAGTTGGAGGAGGAGCTGGTGTAGTTGTCACAACCAGTTCAGTTGGAAACAACCTAGACCCAGGCACATCATCAACCTCCATCTCTGCTTCCTCAGTTGCAGGAATGGCAGAACTTCCCACAGTTGATTCAGTGTGACCAATCTTTGCCATCCACCTAAATAAATCAACACAAAACATTCAGCATAAAGCAAACAATATCCCAACAATGATTAAGCAATAAAACACGCACGCAAATAACACTTCTAAAATATAAGTACTAGAACAATTCGAATGTGAGTAACAGAATTACAAACAGGGGATCAGGCCTTCAATTTGGGGACTAGGGTTTCGATTGAAGAGATTACGATTTCGATTGGAGGGATTAGGGTTTTAATTTGGGGAATAGGGTTGCACAAATTGGGGCTTTCGATTGGAGAATAAGGATTAGGGTTTGGATTGGAAGATTAGGGTTCAACAAAACGATTGGATGGGCCGAAGGGTTCGATTGGAGGATTTAGTGGAATCGATTAAAGGGCGAAAGGTTTCGATTGGAGGATTTCGCTGAGGGCAAAAGGTTTCGATTTAAGACCAGAAACAA
>JAKUCV010007015.1:0-10708 GCA_028386065.3 Turnera subulata | reverse complement strand
ATTATTATTGTTGTTGGGCCGTTGGGCCAGTTATGATGTTACTGATGTTGGGCCGTAGGGCCATACTGATGTTTATATTTTTGGGCTGTTGAGCCAGGGTTTATGTTTTATACAATGTAAGCTGGGTTTGATTGGTCGGGTTGTCACAGTTCCGGCACGTGTTTACTGTGTACGGTAAATACGGGTCGGGGCGTTTCATTTGAATCTGCTTTTTTTTTTTTAAAATAAATTATAGATATGCATCACATATTTGACCAAAAAGAGAAGTTACGAGGCATAAGACAACAGAGTCTAAGCTTTTAACATTTTAGTAGAACCAGCCAAGCCAATAGTCGATGCTTGATCAAAGTGTCGTGGTTGATGAGTACTTCCCCTTGTAAATGCAAATGGGAATTGGGTATCTGAGATGATTTTTAAGCCATGCTAATGTACTGATGGACTCTCTGTTGAGTTTGTTTTTAATCTTATATTACATCAACGAGAGGCCAGATGTGCTGGAAAGAGGAAAGTCAAAGGAAGAAAAGATTTATCAGAATTGAAAATGAATTTCTTAATTATGCTCAACGATTAAAAGTATGCAACCTGTAACCTTATTGGTGAACTACATGATCAAAGCAGTAAATATAGCTAAATGAAAATACCAACATTTCAAATAATACTCCACCATGAAAAATGTCTTCTACTTTGAGACTTTTACATTAAAGCTTTACATAGATTTACACATTCATGCAACTCATACTGCACAAATGTCATTTTTTTTGTCTTTTCTAGTGATTGTATTTTCTCAACGGTGAATTTACAATATCTTGTGTTTTCTTTGGCATAGTGCACAGCGACTGCATGATTTGGGTGATGAATCTAAATTACTGCCACTTTGGAGACAGGTAAGCTTTGACATGTGAATTTATAAAATTTTATATAAGATCCAATGACTTGGAATTTATCTTTTCTTATACTGCTGCGTGTTTGTAACAGGCAGAGCCAAGGTTTCTCTGGAACAATTACATGATGGAAGTGCTAATTGATAACAAGGTTCCAGTGTTCGCTTAGTTCCAACTGTTGTTTCAAGCATCTTTTCTTACTTTTTTGAGTTTGTTGATAATGAAGTGTTAATCATTGTTTTGTTTTTGGTGTGCTTTCTGCAGCTTGATCGCTACCTCCTTCCTGTTAGTCAGGGGAGTATCCTTAAGTTGTTTTGTGATCAAAGAACAACTTTATTTTTCTATTGCATGGTCTGAGTACAACTGCTACTGTATTTCCTTTCGATTTGAGTTTATCCTTAAGTGGTAATCAGGTTTTCAAAACTTTCAAGCAGCAATTGGGAAAGAAATAATTGAGGTTACCTTAATTGCTAGAAGATGCACGAGGAGAAATGGTAATTACCAATCTATGTCATTTTCTTAAAATAATTGTTACAAGCGGAAATCCTTTTCCATTCCATTCATGATTCTTGTCAATCTTTTGTAGCCACTAGTAGCTTGGTAGCCAGTGGTACCTGCTAAGAGAGATCAGATGCCTAATGCATTCATTTCATAATTTATCATGGCAAAATCTAATTACCATCGTGTCCAGTTTTCTTATTCTAAAGAAAAATTTAAAAAGTTCCATGGCTAAATATTGTACAATCGTGATTCGGTGTTTACTTGACCTCAGAGCTTTTTAGTTTCTCTGCAAAAGAGATATAGTTTCATTGGTAATTTCTGTCACTAAATGATCATGAGAAATCGTTTGTTGGATGACCTCCTTCCTCTCATGGAGGGTCAGGTAAATTTCTGTGAGAAAGATATCTGTCGTCTTTGCTTAGTTTGGGTCTATGGACTTAACTTGTAGTTTAAAGTGACATGTTGATCCCGGAGAATCTTGTCGAGGCCCCTAATTTAGTGTCTTATTTTTCTTGGTTGCATAATAAAATCCCAATGCTTTTTTCTACTGTTAAGTTTAGTGCTTAAGTAGCGGCTTTGTGCTTGTTTATCAGCGTGTACCTCTTCAAGGCACTCCCCTGTGGAGAAGAGGAGCTGATCCTGATGGGTATGTCGCTAATTTTGTGGAAAGTGAGCAAATTGTGCAGATGAATGGCTTTTCCGCATCATTTGTTCAGGTAATACTTGCTGATCTTTTTAGGTATCTTTTTCCATTGAAAGTAGTACTGAACGTTGAAAGATACCTTAGATGCGGAAATGATGGAGTGATATGAGCAGAAAGGAGAATGAATTAAAATAAACAGGCTGAAATAAGTGTTTGATTATATATGCTTTTAGCTGCTTAATACTGTTGTTGGCTTGTTTTTTTTTTTTTTTGATGCAAACGAGTACTTTATTAATATATAATACAAAATTTACAAGAGACTTTTAATGCCCACGTAACAAGGATATAATAACAGTTACAACCAACTCAATAAGCACACAATTCGTAGAAACATATCACGGACATTGCAAGAGCCTGAATTTCCTCCTAGGACCCTTCCAGTTCTTCAACATTTCTGCATTCGACATAATCAAGGATGTACTAAACGGGATATCTGGTTGTAGCACTTTGATCCACAGGATTGCACGAACAAATACTATATCCATCAGTCTTTCTATGTCTACAACTACTCCTTGGAAGATCCTCCTATTCCTCTCAATCCACAATGTCCAGAGAGTGGCCAAACCAAAGACAAACCACAAAGCTCTACTGCAACTATATGGAGATAAATAAACCCATTGGGTTAAGAGGTCCTTCACCTGCATATTTTAGACCATACCAACCAGGAAACATTGCAATGGAGTAGCAGATGGTCTCTAGATTCAAGATAGCATTGGCACAGACTACATATGGAGTCGGCCAAGCTTAGGATACCTCTTTCCCTTAAGATATCTTTGGTTGGTATACCTTGGTTCAACGCAAACCACAACCAGCATTCCACCTTATAGGGAGTTAGAGAAAACCATATGTGCGGTTTTGAGGGCAAGACACCAAGTTGAGAGTATATAAATGACCTGCCCATCTTAGCCGAATACTGGGAATTCGTGCTGTCTAAAGTGAAAGCTTAACAGAAAGAATGGCAAACCCAGAAAGGGTAGTCCTTTATTCCAAAATCATCAAGGGGAAACAGTTCGAGGACAAATTGCCAAAGGAAATTACAGAGAAATAAACAAAGAAGGGGGGGGGGGGGGTTGAGAAATAGAGAAACTTCTACTAGCCAAATCGATACCCAAAACAGAATACCCTCCTGGTATATATATCATGTGTCACCTGTGGTTTCAGCTGCAACCGTTATTCTTGCGTCAATAATCCAAAACGTAATCGTTGAGCCTTCTAGAAGTCTGTCTTGGACGCATGCTCCTCCTGAAAATAGCATCTTCATGAACAGATGAATTAGATTGGGCTCCATCAGTTATAGGCTCAAGTATAACTTCCCCGGATTGGGCTTCATTTATATTATTAGCCTCATTAGCAAATTCTCCAGTCCAGCCCTCAGTCATAACATTTCTCCCTTCTCGGAATTGAACCTTGGCCTCAAGGTTCAGTGATGGAAAACTGCGTAGTAATTGCTCTTTAGACTCCCAAGTTGCTTCTTCAGAGGAAAGACCTTCCCACCGAACCAACCATTGCTCACAAGGTTGGCCAGACTCCTGAACAAAGCGCTGCCTCATGACGGCAGCTGGCTGCAGAACTAGAGTGGCAGAGGTGTCCACCAGATGCAGGGGAATAACCTGATGGTCTGGAATGCCTTGACACTTTTTCAAGAGAGAAACATGGAAAACAGGGTGAATACGTGCTGCATCAGGAAGATTAAGCTTATAAGCTACACTGCCCACCCGTTTAATAACTTGAAAAGGGCCAAAATAACGGGGACCAAGCTTGGAATGTCGGCGAAGGCGGATTGAATTTTGGCGATATGGCTGCAACTTAACAAACACCCAATCCCCCTCGTTGAATTCCAACTCTCTCCGGTGCTGGTCCGCAAAGTGCTTCATTCGGGCTTGAGAATGCTGTAAATTAAGCTTAAGGGAGCGTAACACAGCATCTCTTTGCAGCATTTGAGCTGCCACCAAGGAATTTGTAGCTGACCCAGGGATGTACCTTACAATAGTAGGAGGTAGACGACCATAAAGAGCTTCAAAGGGTGTCATTTTGGCAGAAGTTTGAAAGGCCGTATTGTACTAATACTCTGCCCAGGGCAACATTGCCAACCAAGAAGATGGTGTGTCAGCCACAAAACAGCGAAGATACATTTCCAAACATTTATTTAAGACCTCGGTCTGCCCATCGGTTTGAGGATGATAAGCAGTACTAGTTGCAAGTGTGGTGCCATGGAGGCGATGCACTTCCTTCCAAAAGTCATTCATAAACCGAGGGTCACGATCAGTAATGATGGAGACCGGGATACCATGAAGGCGAATGATTTCTTTCACAAAAACTCTGGCCACATCTTCAGTAGTGAAAGTGCTAGACAATGCAAGGAAATGCGCATACTTAGATAGTCGGTCCACAACAACAAAAATCACAGTCTTGCCTTGCGAAGGAGGTAAACCGGTGATGAAATCCATGGAAATACTCTCAAACACCAACTCAGGAATGGGCAAGGGCTGAAGAAGGCCAGCAGGACTAAGAAAGGAGTCCTTCATTTGCTGGCAAATACTACAAGTAGCAACCATCTGCTGAACATCTTGCCGCATACCTTTCCAAAAGAAATTAGAAGAAAGTCTTTGAAAGGTTCTAGTGACTCCAGCATGACCACCGATTGGAGAGGCATGAAATTCCAAGAATAATTGTTGTTTCAGTGGAGAATCTGCAGGAATGACCAACCTACCCCGAAATAACAACAACCCATCCTTGAATTGAAACCCAGGAAGGGAAGATGGGTCGTTTTCAAGACGTTGCTGATATGATACTAGTTCTGAGTTAGTCCTATTGGCAGCCTTTAATTGCGGAATGACTGATAATGCCGCTTGAGTGATGGCCATAAAAATGGCAGGCACACGTGAAAGAGTGTCGGCTGTAGCATTTTGCTTCCCTGGCCGGTAAACGATCTCAAAGTCATAACCCAACAATTTACCAAGCCACTTTTGTTGCTCCGGAGTTTGGATGACTTGGTCAGTGAGGTTCTTCAAGGAATGTTGGTCGGTGATGATAGTCAACTTGCGTCCCAATAAATACTGTCTCCACTTAGCCACAGCTTGAGTGATGGCAAACATCTCTCGGTGATAAGGTGAAGCTTTCTGCATACGAGGACAAAGTTTTTGACTAAAGAAGGCAATTGGATGCTTGTCTTGGGAGAGGACTGCACCAATTCCTACACCGGATGCGTCAGTTTCCAGCACAAATGACTTGGAGAAATCAGGTAAGCAAAGTACTGGGGTGTTACTAAGCAGTTGTTTTAGGTGAAGGAAGGCATCTTCGGCCTCTTGGGACCAACAAAACTTGTCTTTCTTGAGGAGATCAGTAAGAGGCCCTGCTTGTTGGGCAAAATGCTCGATAAAACGGCGATAATACCTGGCCAAGCCCAAGAAACTCCGAAGCTCTTTTACTGAATTAGGTGCTGGCCAGTGCTGGATTGCTGCAATTTTCTCCGAGTCTACTGCAATTCCTTCCTTGGAAATTATGTGCCCCAAGTATACTACTGACTGCTGACCAAACAAGCATTTTGATTGCTTTGCAACCAATTTCTCCGCAAGTAGGACTTGCAACACAGTGCGGAGATGGAGTAAATGATCCTCCCATGTAGTACTGTAAATCAGGATATCATCGAAGAAAACAAGCACAAATTTTCGGAGAAAGGGTCGGAGGACAGCATACATAGTAGCTTGAAAAGTGGATGGAGCATTGGACAATCCAAAGGGCATGACCAAGAACTCGTAATGGCCATCATGAGTTCGAAAAGCCGTCTTCTCCACATCTTCCTCCCTAATGCGAATCTGATGATATCCTGCCAACAAATCTAGTTTGGAAAAATAGCACGCACCATGTAATTCATCAAATAACTCATCTACAGAAGGTATTGGAAAGCGATCACGAACAGTCACTGCATTCAAGGCCCTATAGTCAACACAAAAACGCCAAGTACCATCTTTTTTTTTTACCAACAACACTGGAGAAGAGAAAGGACTAGTGCTTGGTTTAATAATGCCTTCCTGCAACATATCAGCAACAATTTTCTCCATTTCTTGCTTTTGAAAATGAGGATAATGATATGGGCGTACATTTACTGGAGATGTATTGGGTAAGAGTGGAGTGGTGTGATCATGCAAGCGTGAGGGTGGAAGGCCATGAGGCTTTTTGAAAACATCTACATATTCCTCAAGAATGAGTGCCAAGTCTGGTGGATGTGACTCCTCTGCATGATTACTAGGCACACCCTCTAAATGGTAGCAGGCAGCAACAACATTGGTGGAAATAAGCCGTCGTAAACTATGAAGCTGGACCTGCTGGATTGAAGGGAGTTCACCTTGCCACGTGACCCGCTCTCCCGCGAGATCAAACTTGAATTGAGCAGTAGCATAATCAGTTACTACTGGCCCCAAAGTAGCAAGCCATGACACACCAAGAACCATATCCCATCCCTGAATAGGTAAGACATAAAAATCCATGACAAGCTTGGTGCTCTGAACCCACAGAGGTAATTGCCTCACTATTCCCGTCCAAGTTAAACGCTCACCACTACCCACCATAACCGAAAATGGAGAGATTTGTTCCACAGGCATATTTAGAAAGAAAGCAACACGAGTTTGGATGAAGTTATGGGCACTACCTCCATCTAACAGTATCTGGACCGGTTGCCCTTGAATAAAACCAGTAAAACGCAGAATAGCAGCAGAACACCCTCCTGCCAATGCATTATAAGAAATGGCAGACTGATTCTGCACCTCTTGAATCTGAAGAGTCTCAGCCATCTCAGCATCAGAAGCCGGTTGCCCTGGTTCACCATCGTCTTCAATAAAGAGGAGTTGGGGAAGGGCCTTACATTTGTGATCCCACGAATACTTCTCATCACAGTTATAGCATAGGCCCTTGGCACGCCGTTGAGCAATCTCAGCCGGGGTCAGCTTTCGAAAGGGTAATTTGGGATTACGGGCAACAGCTGGTGTGGGGATAGAGACTGCTGAGGAAGTAACAACTGTTGTTTTAGGGGTTGGTAACAGGGGTTTAGAAATACCCAGAGTAGGCTTAACAAGCCCGCTGGCCAGAGCAAACCGTTGTTCATGCACATGAGCAAGGCGGATTGCTTCATCCAAGTCGTTGGGCTGGGCCACAAGTAATTCAGTCTTAATATCAGCCTGCAAGCCCGAAATAAAACACCGAATCAAATAGGCTGGGGGCAAATACATGGTCTTATTGGTAAGGGCTTCAAAGCGAGCCTGGTAATCACTGACAGTAGTAGTTTGAATAAGCTTGGATAGTCTACCCTCTGGCGATTCCAGTTCTTTAGAGCGGAATCGCTTAATCAAGGCTACCGTGAAGGGTTCCCAGCCCGCTAACTGACGGTTGTTATACATCCATTGAAACCACTCAGCCGCATCATCCGATAAATAAAATGAGGCAATAGTCATGCGATCTTCAGCTGATATGTGATAAAAATCAAAATATCGATTTGCAAGGAAAACCCAGTTTTCAGGATTGTTACCTGAGAAGCGAGGTAACTCCACAGGAGCCGGTTTATGTCACCCGATAGTGCTGTAGCCAGAACCGTCACCAATGGAAGAAGACCCAGAGCCAGAGGCGATTGGGGACTGAACGATCGGAGCAGTGTTCACCTTGCCCAACAACTCCTTAAGCGTGGAATGAATATCCTCAACATCCTTGCGAAGTTTAAGTTGAGCCTCATGGGTAGCTTTCACCGAGTCCTCCAAGATCTTAAAACGAGTACCCTCTGCCATAGAGACAAAGGGTCAATGAAAGCACCAATAAAGTGAAAGCTTAACAGAAAGAATGGCAAACCCAGAAAGGGTAGTCCTTTATTCCAAAATCATCAAGGGGAAACAGTTCGAGTACAAATTGCCAAAGGAAATTACAGAGAAATAAACAAAGAAGGGGGGTGAGAAATAGAGAAACTTCTACTAGCCAAATCGATACCCAAAACAGAATACCCTCCTGGTATATATATCATGTGTCACCCGTGGTTTTAGCTGCAACCGTTATTCTTGCGTCAATAATCCAAAACGTAATCGTTGAGCCTTCTAGAAGTCTGTCTTGGACGCATGCTCCTCCTGGAAATAGCATCTTCATGAACAGATGAATTAGATTGGGCTCCATCAGTTATAGGCTCAAGTATAACTTCCCCGGATTGGGCTTCATTTATATTATTAGCCTCATTAGCAAATTCTCCAGTCCAACCCTCAGTCATAACACTGTCTCTCCATACACGTTGGTCATCTTGTAAGGCACCCAACTGCACACCATCAACAGCTCGCAGCATCTCACGCATTTCTAATATCTCCCAGTCCCGAAGAGGGTGTCGCCACTGATTACACCAATTTCCAGCAGTCTCATTGTGTGAGATACAGTCCATAACTGAGCCCTCTTTACACAAAGAGATCGAAAACAATCTGCTGAAGCGATCCTCCTGTCCAATCATCTAGCCAAAATAAGGTTTTGTTCCCTGAACCCACCTTGATATCAGACCCTTTGAATAAAGCGACCCCTGTTTGACTGTTAAGGTTCCCCGACAGAACAATATCACGCCACCAAGGACAGCACTTCTGCAAATTAAATACGGGACATAGTGGTGACGACGGTTCCAAATACTTGCAGCCTATCAATTCTTTCCATGCTTTGTCCACAGGATTAATGAATTGCCATAACCATTTAAACAGAAGGCACTGGTTCATCACATTTAGATCAATAATACCCAAACCTCCCAACTCTTTTGGAACCGTAATGTGCCTCCATGCAACCAAACAAGCCCTCCTAGTTGACTCCAAACCATTCCACAAAAAAGTTCTCATAATGGAGGTTAACTTCCTTATCACAGCCACAGGAAGCCTAAATAAAGACATGTAATAAACTGGCAAACCACTTAATACAGCTTTAATGAGAGTGACCCTTCCCCCTAAAGACAAAAATCTACCTTTCCAACCCCTAAGCCTTCCTTTAAACTTTTCTACAACAGGGTTCCAAGATGGGATTCGCTTCATGTTAGCCCCCAACGGGAAGCCAAGGTATGTAAGAGGAAAATTCTCCATTCTACTGTGCAATCTTCCAGCAATATCATTCACCCGATTCTGCCGCAGCCCAATCCCCACCACACTACTTTTAAAAAAATTATTACATAGGCCAGAAAGAGCTTCAAAAATTCTGAGACATCTTTTCAGATTCAAGAGTATCGGCAGGCTAGCTGGAGAAAAAAGAATTGTATCATCGGCATATTGCAATACCGATCGATTTGTCTTGAATCCGCACTCCTTGGATAAGACCAAGAGAATCAGCCTTTGACAGTATAGATGATAGCCCTTCAGCCGCCAAAACAAATAGGAATGGAGACAAGGGATCACCTTGTTTCAAACCCCTTTCCATTGAAAACTCATTAGATGGAGACCCATTTATCAAAATTACCACCCTAGATGTCGATATGCACTCAAGTATCCACTCACACCACTTCTTGCCAAATCCCATGGCCTCCATAACTTGCAATAAGTATCTCCAATCTACTGAGTCATATGCCTTTCGGAAATCAAGTTTCCACTCAATAGCTTCACTTTTATTCCTCCTCAAACTGTGAACCACTTCGTTGGCAAGAAGTACACTGTCCATAATACATCGCCCTTCAATGAAACCGGTCTGTTGCGTACCAACCACGGAAGGCAATACTTTCTTCAGTCTCTGTGCGAGTATTTTAGAAATAATTTTATACAGCCCATTCACCAACGTGATAGGCCTGTAATCATCTAGAGATACTGCTCCATCCTTCTTAGCTAGTAATGTGATAAAGGCGGTATTCGTCCCTTTAGGCAACCTTGATGTTTCAAAAAATTCTGATACCATATCATAGATATCCGATTTCACCATCTCCCAACACTTTTTATAAAATGAAAAATTAAATCCATCGGGTCCGGGAGCTTTGGAGCTTTCGCAATTCCACACAGCATCCTTGATTTCTTCCAATGAGACCTGTCTCTCCAAGTCGGCAGCAACATCTTCATTCAGCTTTCTAAATTCTAGGGAACCAATCAAAGGTCTATGCCCCCCTTGACGAGAGTATAGCTTAGTAAAATAATCACATGCAGCCTCTTTGATCCTGTCTGGTGCATTTATCTCCTGTCCATCCACCTCAATCTGATCAATCCTATTTTTTCTTCCCCTATTGGCTACTGAAATATGAAAAAAATCTCGTATTTTGATCGCCTAGTTTACACCATTGGACCCTAGCTTTTTGTCTCCAAATAGACTCAAGTTGTCTCGACTTTGTATTCAGCTCTGCTTGTAATTCCCGAACCCTAAGGATTTCCTCAGGGGATAAAACTCTTCCATCTGCTTCTTTATCCAGTTCGTCAATCTCCATTTGGATGGACTCTATGCTTGCATTAACATTACCAAACGTGTCCCTATTCCAAGTAGATAATGATCTCCTCATCCAACTTAACTTCTTGAGCAATTTAAATCTACCTGGGAACTGAGAGCACGCCACAGACCACATGTCTCCAATAACTTCCATAAAGCCAGGGTGAGACCACCATGCACTAATAAAGCGGAAAGGTCTACGTCCTGAATCCACCCCCTCTTGCATTAA